>OZ025870.1:3260907-3383407 GCA_964019415.1 Ianthella basta | reverse complement strand
ATACTTCATGTTGCGGATGTGGGAGTTTAGAATAATATCCCTAGCCACGTATGTACATTTTACATATTGCTGATGTTCACTGTACTTATTGTCACAAAGTGAACCATCAGCGAGAAGACTGGATTTGTTATATAGTCATCATCAAGAATTAACTGCGATCTTACCTCATAGTCGGCAACATACTGCTATGCATTAACTCATTAATGCTGAATGATCGCTGTACTACATAACACTCACAGCCCATTTACACTAGTGGAACAGTTCCATAACCGGTTATGAGAACCGTTCTATGGATTGGTTCTCATTGGTTCATGAGCCCCCATTTACACTAGTTACAGCAAAACAGGCTTGAGTAATGCAAATGAAGTGCGGAAAGGGACTATAGTAGTCTACAACTGAGGATTTTCATTGCGTAGATGCCAAATTTCGGAACAAAAGGCGCAGTTATCTGTAATTACCGCCTGAGCGGCCCTCTCCCATGCACATTTTGATGGAAAGAAGCACCTCTGTGTTACTCCAGACACCAACCATGGCTTTACCTGCTTAGAGCATGATACAGGTCGCTACTGAAGAACTGAACTACTGAAGCTTCTCTGTGCTCTCCAACTAACTGGTTTTGCGCGAGACAAGTGGCGTGAACAGTCGCTTACGAGAATGACTGGTACACTGGTCACTTGCATTTTGGTGGATAAACAAGCCTATATTTTGCAAAGCAGAAAGAGGTTCTGTCTGCATGTCAGATATAAGTGTATAAGCATGCAAAAGACAATGTTGTGAACTGCACTTGGTAGGAAAGAGAGGGGGAGGAGAAAGTGGCAGTACAGCAACCTCCATGATCTATAGCCAATGCTGGCTCTGGTGCATTTCACTACCATTCCCCCCCCCATCTTTCCTACCATGTGTATGTAGTTCACAAAAGTTGTCTTTCTTTTGTATAACCATGGTACATAGACCATCTCCATTGAATAGGCATGGTATACCCGAGAAGAAGCATGGGTTGCTGGCTACAATGTAGCTGCATATGCATCTCAAACCATTGTGGTCCTAGAAGTGCAACCATATTTCAGCTCCAGAAATTTGCTGCTCAGGGGCAAATTTCTCTAGAGTGCTAGCTACTTATACTTCAACAACCCTGTCAATGTGATTCAGCGCTGCTGAAGCATCAGGACTCTCTTAGCACTGCCTTCTCTAAAGCTTCCTCTAGGCATGCATAAAAAAGACTCTGTAAGTTTGTGAAGAGCACAGCATGACTCCTATCAAGAGTAGATAAGAGATGAGAGTATGCAATCGCGTATCCCTGCATGTATAACAGCATTTTTCTAAAATGACGTAGCAACACGTCACACGTGGGCATGGTAATGCTACTTAATATTCTGATGTAATCGATGAATACCATTAACTCCATCCTCCAGTCTGTACGTATTCGGCATCGATTGCGCAGCTCTTGGTTTGTTAATCGGGAGTTTCAACGATGTCCAGGACCAGCTGGTTGACGCCGGTCTCTTCACTGGATAGATCGAGCCTAGAACTTAATGCGTAGCCACCATGAAACTCGGAGGACGGTGCTGCGGAGCTGTGGATGGCAGCGCTGTGACCCAAATCCATGCCTGCTGTCCTGGTCCTTCCTAGCGGGCGCTGCAGTGGTGTCCTGGATATTGTTGCAACTCCCGACTAACAAACCGAAGGGCTCACAATCGTTGCCGAGTACATACAGACTGGCAGATTGAGTTATTGTTATTGTTATTGTTATTATTAAAGGTGACATCAGACTATTAAGTAGCGTTACCATGCCCACGTGTGACGTGTTGCTGCATCATTTTAGAAAAATGCTGTTACGGGTGCGTATACGCGGTTGCACACTCTCATCTCTTATCTACTCTTGCTCCTATCATGTTCTGGAACAACAGTGTGAAATACTAGGGCTTGTTGTTTCTGATGATATGTCCTTGCCTTCTCATGTGCAAAGAGATACTGACGGGGGTAGCATCTTTGTCATCCAGCGATACTTACCCCCTTGGGGAATATTTGACTTGAGTTGAATAATGTTTGGCTTGAGTGTGATAGCATTGCAACGGATCTGTACCTGTACATCTATATGTAAACACATTTGTCACCGGATCAAAGGTGGTTAAATTTAACCTATTACAGCCCATTTTTTGCAATTCATTTGTCTCATTAAAATGCATGACACTAGATGGCAACCAATATAGGCAAAGAGTTAACCATTGTCCACCAACAGTGAATGATAACTGTTACCAGTTGCTTGCATGCAGGTGCAAATACTTATTCAGCATGTAATCTTATAAATGCACGAAAGGTGCGAGTATTGGAAATCACCCGGTTGTCACTGCAGTTGCACTCAGTGTTTCCAGTGCCCACTAACATCAGTCCGATAAAGTGCCCGTCTTACTCATCTGCAGACTGGCAACAATTGCTATCAAGCTTTTCTGCAGCAGCTGCAAGGATTCAGGCAACATTCCTGTACAAAGAGTCTCTCCTCAAAATAAAAGCTGAGTAATTAGTAGTCTGACGTAGCCCAGACCCACTTCCAGCCATTTTACATTGCGCAAAGGGCAGGAAGTGGGTCTGGTAGATTTGCCAGGTGTCGATGTTCAATACCCCCGGGAATCGGTGGGCGTGAAATGTTAATGATGCTTTGATATTCTCCGACACTCGCTGTGGGTTAGTTTGGTGTAAACAAAGATGGCCAAAGCGAGCGTCAGAGGTGGTGAACGAGAGTGCGTCAGAGGTGGTAAACGAGTGCTGATCGCCGAAGTTGCGAAGGAGCACGGCTACGAGAAGCTGAAGGAGGAGCAGTTGCTAGCGATTGACAGGTTCGTATCGGGGCAAGATGTCTTCGTGTCACTGCCGACTGGCTTTGGTAAGTCTCTTATTTACAGCCTTTTGCCAGCCGTATAAGATCGCGTACGAGGGTACACGATGCCAACGTCAGTGGCTATAGTTGTAGGCCCACTGGTCTCCAACTATCAAAACTTGTGGGTGTGAAGTTATGATTTTCACACCTACCGTACTGCGTGGGAGGAACCAGCCTCGCATAGGAAATCTACCAGACCCACTTCCTGCCCTTTGCGCAATATAAAATGGCTGGAAGTGGGTCTGGGCTACGTCAGACTAAGTAATTAGCTGCTTGCGGTACGCTGTCAAAATCACCTCAAAATTGATTGTAGAACAGAATATTACACCTGAAGTGACATAAGTCTGTAAATAACTGTTAAATTTCGTGAATCACATTTAACCGTTAATCAATCATTGATAGATGTTAGCCGTTAGTGGTTTCCCATTCTTCAGTAGCCGTTATCTGTTTGCTGGCAGTTTTCACTTATAATGTCATGTTTAATGATGCGTACAGTAGCTATTATAATTGTGTAAAAGCTAATTGCTGATACCATGCAGCTCAGTTTGTTAAATATTGCTTTTCTCATTGATTTTGTACATTAATTGTACTAGCAGAGAAGGGCACTTTTGGCGTCCTCCTCTGCTGCGGCGTCTGACGCAGGTGCTTCCGATGCCAGTGCTTCTGATGCTAAGCACTTCCAAACCTGGCTACCAAGTAATGGCTACTGAGTGATAGCTATAGACATTGTATAGTTGCAGTTAGCTATGGAGTTGCATGTGGCTGGGTGTTCCTTTTAGCTGACTTGCATGGTTCTTCCCTTGAGCTGATTCCTTGTTGTTCCCTTCAGCTGATTTCTGGCGGTGACTCTGGAGTGAGCATGTGTCTCCTCTTCCACCACGAATCACCTGCAAGGTCAAGTGTCTCGTATCGCCCTCCAATTGTTGGCAGTTCCCAAGCGCTCTCATCATCCCTGAATGTATTGATTTCTTGGTTAGTCCAATGTTGCCCTTAATGTTTGGCATATTCGCAATGCAGTGGTTGCAAATATTTATTGCGTTGTAGGAAGAAACGAATATTTGCAATGACATAATGGACTCATTGCAGAAGCCTATCATTGCACCATCTCCCCAGGAGGAGGTTTAACAAAGGAATTCACTGCAAATTTAGAAATCTACTTTGTTTTCCTCTGTAAACAAAGATGGCGTCCCATTGTAATGTATGGTGAGTCTGCGCAAACCTTCATTTTGCAAGCTATCGCAGGAAAACCCCGCCGAGGACACCCTCTGGATAGCGCTTCGGCATTCGGACTGCGTTTGCTGTGAATCCTCTGGTCGGTTTCGGAGATTAGTGCCAAGTTAGGTGGCTAGCATAGGTATGGTCAGTGCTAAACACTATAAAGTGTGCTAGGCCAAAGAAAGAATAATTATGCAAGTTGCTTGTACTCCCCAGTGTTATGGTAGACAAGTACGTCTAGGCTTGTATCCAAGCTTAATCAAGTTTCCGAAAGCCATGTTGACTTTAAATCTGTTGCCCTACTGGTCTACTCATTTAGCTTCTGCTAATCACTGGGATCAGGTCACACACACACACACACACACACACACACACACACACACACACACACACACACACACACACACACACACACACACACACACACACACACACACACACACACACACACACACACACACACACACACACACACACACATGCACACGCACACACACACACGCACACGCACATAGACAGACTCCTATTCTGTAACTTATTCCCTATCTATTAGGCCATGCTGTCTCACAGTGTGGCAGAGTGATTGTCATTTGCTATCGTGAAGATCAACATGCTGTGTCTGTTGCCAGTTATTGTCCTCTGATGCTGCGGAAACATTGCTACCCCCCATAGTCTCGTGTACCCAGACTGCATTTATGCTAAGGCTACACCCTCTTTTGGGGGTCGGAGTCTGAGCACAAACACCATGTTCTCCTTAGAAATTCACCACCGTCACCATGCACATAATATGCTGTAGATAGCAAGTAATTCTATAGTTCAGGAATAACTTCGACACTGATGACTCAATTACAAGTGTTTACAATGGTTGGTATACATTTTTGTACAGCATCATTTCTTTGTACCTATCCATTTGTGTTTCTCCTGACATGTAGTGCTTGGCAACTACTTTTGTCCTTTGTCTAGTCTGGCAAATGGATTTGTATGATTAATCATGCATAGGTTTGGTTCATGCTTGCACAATGCATTTCTTGCCCATGCAGCAGCCATTAACTTTGTTGACCAATGAATATGAATAGATATAACAAAAAAAGCTGCCAAAGATACTAAACGTTGTCAATGTCATTTTATGGAACTGCATACTGTCAATAGAGAAGGGGCCTATCTACATTGTCTCTTGATGATTTAGTACTCGGCTGCTAGCTAACTAGAATGAACCTGATTGCTTCATGAGCAGATATAGCTGTTGACCTATCAAAGTATTCATGAGAACAGGGTGCTTTAAATTATCCTGGCTATCCAGTTGTTCTTGGAATGTAGTAATTATTATTCAGTTTATCCTGTACCTAACAGATGGAGACTTAGTCCAAGCTACAGTTGTGAGGTCTAAGATAACAGTCTCTAATGAAGGCACAATTACTCCCTTGGCATTTAAAAGCAGTGGAGGGCACACTGGTGAGCTGCAATGCACATTTCTCAATCTGTTTTATCAATTATTTAGTCACTGTATTCATCGTCTTTTATGCAGAATGCCAGTCTTTAATGGCCTGTGTGTCTTCTGAGTTTGACGTGGAAGAGGATGAACGCAGATACGTTATCAGAGCATTGCAACAAGCTGAGTATCGGGAATTGCAGCCATCTGATGTGCTTATGGATCTGTATCATAACACCTATATGTGTATTGCGGACATCCTGGATCGCAACGAGCAGCACTGGGATCGCATGGCAAGATCAGCACGTGTATACCTTCAAATGAAGCGGAACAAGGGAGATAAAAGCAATATCCCTGATGGTTTGAAAGTCACACAGCTCCTGGAGGAATTAGATGTCCCGAAGATGTGGGAGGATACAAATCTACTGTTGAAGATTGTCAACTGCCTACCAAAGAAGGAAAAATTGTTAGCCGCCAAACTTTTGCAGCGATATGAATACTATTTACGTTTCTACTATAAAGCATCCAAATTGAAGGATTACCTTGAAAAGGGTGCCACTACAGATGAGCAAATCAGGGTACATGTGCCACAACTTGAGATCACTTCCGTGAGGGACCTGGATGAGATTACACGTATGGATTGCAAAGACATGGTGGTCCTGCTTGTCTATGAGGCCTACAAAATTCCACTGGATGAGATCACTGCTGATAGAATTCGGTCTGGTAACAGTACCACAATCACTTTCCTAATAAATAAGGCCTTTATGCAGAACATAATCCAATACTCAGCTGAAAAGAATGCACTGTGGGCCTATCAAGAGCTTCGTGTGACCAGGGTACGAATACCTGGTCTGTTTGAATTGAACGTGACCCAGCTCCTGGCTCAGAACTTCAAGGTAGCCCTCCTCAGTGGGCTCACTGGCAACATGGACTTTGTGAGAGCAACAAAGGTGTGTGCTTCGTATTAACTGCTGGTTCTCTTGTAGCATTGCTGTGGTACCCTGCAAGCATGTTCTGTGCTAGGGTAGTGTTAGTCAAACTTTCGTTTTTATTACTAAGGTGAATGGAGGTAATTCCATAATTGGGGTAATCCCACAATTTGCTTCACTGGAACGAAGGGAAAGGGCAAGGTCCTGCAACTGTAACTAGAGCACTGTTAGCCCAGTGGTAACCAAAAGTAAGAGTCTCCTCTGTGGGCCTGATGTGCCTGCGCCAAAGTCCATATACAATTTTTGCTTGTAGGCTAAACTTCAATGATAGACAATGCACTAAGCTTCAGGCACATTCCATCAATAGCTAACATTGGCGCTACCACTGTACACCCAATACACGAGGTTTGCTTAAAAGGTTGCACTGGCTTCAGCACAACTTCACTTACTGGAGTTATCTTTTGTGTGTTTCGATAATTTCGTGAAATTACAGAATTACCCCAATTCTTATTGGTGACCCACTTCAAGGTTGTGCCCTTATTGATGAAGATTTGTACATTATGATTTGGTGAAGAAGTTCCACAAATGTTGGTGCAGTTCCAGTCACGATGGGCGGCCTATAGCTTCTTGCCTTATTGTTTTCAATTCCATTCATTGTGAAATTTCACCTGATTCCTTATCTGTTCTACAATAATGAACTAGTATGTTTACACGTATGCATGTAGGTATATATGTATGTCTGACTTAGTGAGTTATGATTACTATCTGAATACCCGCCCTTCGGGCAGGTTCCCAGCCTATTGCAAGCCAGCGACTCAGTACCTTGCCAGTTTTGAACTATCTGCACAAGTCGCAACGGGGCTGGCTGCTATAACGACCGTAGAGTTTAATTCGAACGTTTGCCGACAACGAATAAGATCTCCCGTGACCGGAAGTCCTAGAGACCGATAATTAAAAATGGCATTTCTTCGGCTGCAGGGCAGCTAGGTGAACGACACCCCTCTAAGCTTATGTCCCTCCACTCCCTTAACTGGCATGGCTTGTATCAAGTCCGCCAATGACCGGTAGTGGAAGGTCCGGTTGATAATGTTAAAAATGGCGTGTCGGCCCGCAGAGAATTGACGAAAGACATCTCGCTCTTCGGCCGCAAGACAGCTAGGCCCCCCAGCTCCTCAACTGGCACGGAGCATCTCAAGCCAATTCCCGGCAAGGCACCGATTTTATGGCTGAACAAAGATACGTAAAAATTAGAGATCCCGTGAATTATAGTAAGATGGTTATGAGATGTCTATATGCAGCGCGTGTTGCTACCAGTGTGCAGTTCATATGACATAATGAAATATATTGGAATTTATGCTGTTTGCTTTGTTCTTACTGTGTTAGGTGTCTATGATTTGTCTTCTGCTATTTCTTTGTCACTTGCAGGCCCTCCCTTACCAGGTGTATGCTTTGGTTGACCCTGACACAGCAGTGAGTGTATGCTTCTGAACATAATTATGTTTCTGTGCATGCACATGCAGGTCCATGCTGTAAGCATTTATGTTATTCATTTAGGACAGTGTCATGTCATGTGCATCTATTCGTGTTCTTTATACAGAATCAATTGCAATGTCAAACTGTTCATTGTGAAATTTTGCGACCCTGGTCAGAGCAAGGCAAGCTACTGCACTGTACACGTGTGTTTTACCACATGTCTGTGTTGTTGTTGAGGAATTGAAAATGACTCGTTACCTGTGGCAATCCATCTCAGTAGCAACTGCATCAACTGAAATACTATCATTATATGGCACATTTACTACTTGCGGCAAGATCTGTTTGCAGAATCAGCCACCAATCGAGATAGTGTAAATCAGTCTGTAGGTCACATGTTCGTTGTGTAAGTAGTCATCATCTTGATCGATGACCATACTGCTTCAAATTATGTTTACTGATTGTATAGAGTATAGTATATGTAGCAGTCTGGTGACACCTTTCAAATTATAAAGAGGGAAGCTAGTGTGATACACACTGCATGTCATGAAATCACAAATAGGAAGCTATAAGAAAAGGATTATGGCATGCAGAATTAGATGGAGCAGTGCAGAAGAGTAGTGGATCAGTCGTAGTGTCAAAACTATATACATTGTATTTAACCTAGTTGGCTCACTCTGAAATTGTCGTTACATGATATATTATATGTCATGCTACCCTTTTGCAACCAGTTGCAACTCAGAGACTTTACCTTTCTCAGTGTCCTTTATCTTTATGGTTGTTTTATCGGTGAATGAAACAGCGAACACCAAGGTGACAATAAATGATTCATGCTAGAAGAATTGATCACTTTTCTGGAGACTCTTCGCAATCATGAGGGCGTGGTGGGTGGAGAGGGACCTTATACATTAGGACATTTGTGCTAATTTCCATTCCTGTCTTTCCCATCTGCTTAGAGGAATCTGTGGATGACTCTGTTGATAATGAAGGAGTGGAGCTTGCTCAAGATATAGTACGTTACTCTATGTATATATATATATGATACTCCATCTAGCAATAACAAAAAGGTAACTACTAACCACTTCACTCAAGCTAATATGTCCTATGTGAAGTTTGTACTGTATTCACTTTAACCCTTTAGGTGCAAATGATGAGTAAACCCGTCATAAATTATGAAGGCATGTAAAAACGGGCAACTAGTTTACACATCATAGAAGTTGGCATGGTTTTCTTTTACTACCAACCTTCGAACGAACTGCCTTTCTCAGAAAACCTACAGCAGTGGTTGGACCATACTTAGCTTGCTTATCCTGTCACTGTCATGCCTGAAGCCCGCAGTCTACCATTAAAGTTTGTGCATGTTTGTGCACTTTCTCCTTAATACTAATCTATTCTAGTCTATGGTACAGAATTGCCCCCACAGTAGGGGCAAAATGAGCAATCTCTAAGCTTTACCTAACCCACCGTCATCGTGTTTCTCGATTTTCAATGTCTTTGTCCATACGCACTTGCATACATTCTTGAACTGGTAAAAGAGTTGCCCTCGGTCTTACTTGGAGACAGAGTCAAACTATCCTCTCACCATCTTTGCCATTTCCAGCAAGGAAAGCACAAACATGTGGCTTAAGTGATTTCCAGTGTGCGCTGCCATTTTTACTATGTATGCTGCATAACATGGCAAAAGTTTAATGTTCAACCCTAAAGGCTTAACCCTTTAACCGCGGATGACGCCAAAATGTGTCATGAATGAGTTTGCGCGTAACCGCGGATGACACCTTTTGGCGTCATATTGGACTCGCCTGATTTTCGAGCATTATCTTAGTCGAGGAGCCTCCGAACGGAACGTTGCTTTCCGTGTACCCGAACCGGTGCCAGAGCTTTCTGTCAACGCCCTTACCTGGTCTCCAGGTTGCACCTGTTGCACGCAAGCTGCTTCCGAACAGTACACGAATTTTTCGGGCGTCTTCGTCGACGGAAGGTAAGCGAACTTCACATTCGCACTGATAACAACGCAGTGAAAGCGGCTACTACAATGAATACTTCAAATAACCCTAAAATAGGATGGCTGAAGAGCCTTCAAGATCCCGTTTGACTGGGCTGCAAGTCTTGGCTTTGCTGAATGTGGAAGAAAAAGGAATGGAGGACACCATTTTCCGTGAATATCCTCGGAAGGGCATGAGAACGATTGACAACATTCCTGAAACATAGCTTCAGGCTGTGACCAATTGTTCACGGCCTCTCTGGGCAAGAGAAGGCTCCAGCAGGTACAAACACGCGGTGCACTGAATTTGCACATGCGCTGCCATTTTAATTTCGCCACTCGTCACAGTGCGCGCGATTTAAATTCCGCGGCTAATGGGTTAAATAATCATCACCCATTTTGCCCTGAAAATTTATCAATTGGTGTCCAATGTAATTGAAATGGACAGGATGGCTGAACGGACAAATGGTTGGATTGTTAGAGTCTCTGTGGACGATTTGGGTGGACGGCAAAACTTTGGAATTGTGTACTCACAGTTCAGGCAGTAGTTTCAGGCAGACACATTTACAATATCTTCTGATGCCAACAGCATTGAGGAACTCCGCATGTGGGTTATGGCAATGTAAACAATGCGGGTGCTGCACGTGGCTGCACATTTTAGGTGCTGCCGCAGCCACCCCCTATATTATTTTCGTTTTGACATTTTCATGGCCCACTTTTGATGGTATATATGTCGGTATGTTTATGTAATGCATTAACTGCGGTAGTATAACTGTGCTTGCATTTATACAATGATGTATTGACGGAAGTATTGAAGATAGGGAATTTATATTATCGGTCACTTCTGTTTGCCTCTCTCATGCCAGAAGGACCAAGGGAAGGACTTTCAAACGTCGCTCCGCGCAGAGCATAAGCATCTTCTGCCTTCGAAAGTTGTAGAACAGAAAAACCACATCACCTCTGGTCTGAATACGTACAGGAAGCAGCCAGATAACACCCAGCAGTTCAGCGACTTGGTCCGCATGACGCTTTTAGCTAATCATGGCCGCCCTGTTGGAAGACTTCAGTTCCCTGTCTCAGAAGTGACAGGAGCGACGTAGAACCTGGTGAATACCGCGCTAACGGTCTATAGTGTTTAAAGCTTAAGCGTGCACAGTTACCCATGGCAGATGGTGCATATGTACGTAGTGCGGTCAAGGGAACTGCCTTCTGTCACAACGGAACCCTAACCGCTGCAATGACTGCAGGTGTGCTGTAAAGCACTTGCAGGTGTCTGTGTGCCCTCCATCATGTCCCTTTCCTCTCGTCCATCTCTTTTAGAGAACATGCATGTATGCATGCATGTGTTTAGCGTGTTTCTGTGTAGCTGTCTCTCTCTCTCTCTCTCTCTCTCTCTCTCAAATTTTTTCAAATGTCACCAATCATTATTGAGCAAAAAAAAAAAAAAACCAGCACCAAAGACTGGTGAAGAAAACATGCATACATTTCAAAGGAACAAAAATATGAAGAGTGGTGACATGCAGGTGTACATAGCACTGCCTAAATGTTCTGAAGACGAGCATGCACAGTATAGCTATGACGTCTGAAGTAAAAAAACAAAAAACAAAAAAAAATAATGCACATGTGACAGAATATAGGTAAATCATTGAGTTCAAGTTGGCCATGCACATGTATGTACGTATGCAGGCACGAACATACATGGGAGAAAGTTTGGTGGTTGGTGCTAAAGCCAGTTCCGCTTGCACCAGATGTCATATGATGCGGCAATTACATGCCGGGTGATGTCAACCTCGAAATCCCTCCTGTCTTTGGCCTTGGGGCGGAGCAGCTGATAGAGCTCCTGGAGACCTTCCATGCCCAGGTACCCTCGAGACCCGACCTCCAGGGTGATGACAGTGGTGTGGTGGGTCCTGGAGCAGGCCACCCGGAGGTCCTCATACCGCAGTGCCTTCCTGGCTGCGGCTGCAGCCATGTTGGTCTCGAAGGGTACCGTGAGCTCCATCAGGTACACGGCCTTACTGCTCCAGAGGACAATGTCCGGCCGCTGGTCGGTTGCAGCAATGTCCTGGGGGAAGCTGTAGGTCCCCGGGAGGTCAGCAGTGATCTGGAACTCAGGTAGCATGTGGTTCTTGGCAAACTTGAAGATGACACTGAGAACGTCATCGTGCCTGGTGTTGTAGCGCCTCAGCTCAAGGGCCTTCTGACAGGAGTTGAGGATGTGGGCCAGAGACTGGTACTCTCCACAGAGTTGACACTTGGGAGAGGACAGCTTCTTCCACTTGTACAGGTTGGCGTTGTGTGGAAGGCTGTCCGTCACCGCGTTGAGGGCGAACTTGAAGTGCCACTCTGGGAGGCTGTGGATGGCTGTGGACCAGTTCTGGGCCGCCCTGCCCTCAAACTCCCGCACAGTCAGCCCCTGGACTTGTAGACTGGTGGTGTGGGCTAATCTGGAGCTGGTGTCTTCAGCCTGGATCTTGGCCTTGACCCGGTCGACGACTCTCTTCTTAGTGGCTCCAGGATCCTCGCTCATGACCTCCACCACCTCCTGGTGTGGTCGAAACACACTGCGCTTGCGGCTTGCCTCCTGGAGTGTGTCCTGGGTTGCTATGGCACGCACTACAGAGTCCCTTGAGCACATGAAGGATCCAGCTTTGGCGGCATGGATCTTCTTGTACGTGGTGACAATGTGGGACAGCTCCAGCCCCCCGTTGGACTTGGGGAGAAACAAGCGGTTGGGGTCAGCTGACCTGGCTAGACCACTCCACCTCTTGAGGAACCTGGTGGCGATTGGCTGCAGGGTGTTCTGCAGCCAGGAGATGGGGAGGTCGGAGATGGAGAGGTCCCAGGTCAACCTTGGGATGATGGCCATCTTGTACAGGAGTAGCTTCTGCTGTCTTGAGAGCAGTGTAGCATCCACCTTCTGTAGGAGGGTTGTCAGTTTCTCACAGAGGTCCTTCCTTGGTGTGTTCGTTCCAGAGATGTTCACTGGAGCACCAAGGAAGTGAAACGTGGTGTCTCCAATGAAGGGGATCTGCTGTCCATCCAGCATCAGCTTGGGGTCGTAGGGCTTGGCAGTGGAGGCCTGGATGGCCAGGCACACACACTTAGGCACGTTGGCCTTCATTCCTGACCAGCTCAGCCAGGCCTCGATGACAGTGAGGAGCGTCTGACAGGAAGACGGCCCGTCAGCCAGCAATGAGGTGTCATCCGCGTACTGCAACAAGTTGGTGCGACTCCGGGATGCATCCGACCTGTACCCCAGTGCTGAGTGCTCCTTGGTGATGGTGTCCACCATGGTGTTCATCACTGTGTTGAACACCAGCACTGACAGTGGGTCGCCCTGAAAGACACCGAGCTGGAGGTGGATGGGGGCTGATTGCCAAGTCTTGGTGGTGATGACTCCTACGAGGTCTCTGTACAGGCTGGTGATCATGTCCACCATCTCTGGTGGAGCATGGTAGTGTTCGAAGGAGTACCTGATCAAGCTGTGGTGTACACTGCCGAACGCGTTTGCCAAATCCAGCCAGCACACACACAGGGATCTGTGCTTCCTTTTCGCCTCCTTCAACATTGAAAGAAGCTTTAGGTGGTGCTCTGTGCATCCTGGTACCCCATCGATAAAGGCCTTCTGCACGGAGGTGTTTAGGTAGCTGTTGGATCTCATGTAAGCCATCCAGCGGTCCTTAAGTAGGCTGGTGAACACTTTGCCAATGCAGCTGGTCAAGGCGATGGGGCGAAAGTTCTTGGGATTACTGGGGTCCTCTTCAGCCTTCTTCTTCCCCAGTAACCGAAGGACTCCGACTTTCCACGCTAATGGGACTTCCTTCACAGACCAGCAAGTGTTGAAGATGTGCAGCAGTGCAGAAAGTAGTGATGGACACTTCTTCAGGACTAGATATGGAATCTGGTCTGTGGGGCTGGGGCATGAGGAGGCGTTCAATCTGGCAATGATCTGCAACACTTCCTCTTCGCTGAATGCACTGATATCCAGCTGGACTGATGGAGAGGGTGACTCGGGCATCCACGATGGACGGGTGAAAGTGGCTGGGGTGGTGGAGTAGACCTGGTCGAAGTAAGCCTCTGCCTCAGAAGCAGTGAATGTTGGCTCGATCGATGTGTAGTTGTCATCATTCAGGATCTTCTTGGCAAACTTGTGCAGGTCCTTACGACATTCCTTCCTTTGTTGCTTCTGACTCTCCACTCTCTCCTGCTTTTTCACAGTCCTGTTTAAGCGACTGTGTGCCCGCACAAGGCTATGAAATTCGCAGGCAAGATGTCTCACTGCCTCGGGGTCGGTGCCAGTCTTCCTAAGTTGCCTCAACCTCTTCTTAGCTGCCTTCTTCTCAGTGAGCACCTCTGTCATGTCATTCCGTAGCTTCTGCGCCTTGTTGGGGTGTTGCCGATGTTGATTGGTCTTCTCTGTGCCATACTTGGTTGTGAAGTATGAGTAGATGCCAAGACTCAGCACATGGTTCATGACGTTGACATCTAACTCATGCAACACCCTGGGAACAACAGCTTGTCTCATGTGCTCATCAGCCTCACACCATCCCTCGGCAGTTGTCGGGAGCTTCATTCGTGGCACAGTGGTCACAGGTGGTGGTGGTAGAGGAGGTTGAGACTGATGGGCTGGTTGGGGAGGCTGAGACTGATTGGCTGGTTGGGGAGGCTGTGGTAGCGATGGTGGGCAGGCAGCAGGTGTAGGTGGTGACCGAGAGGCAGAGACAGGTGGCCGCAGGTCATGGCACAGCTGAAAGTGTGGTGTGGTGGTGGAGCAGGTGTGTTGTGGGGGTGGTGATGAGTGTGTATTGCAGGACTGAGGAGGTGTAAATGTGTTAAGTGGTGGTGAATGTGGAGCATGCATAATGTGTGATTCTGATGGGTTGGTGGTGTGTGTGTGGACATGAGATGGGTGCAAGTCCCATGCATGGCTGTTTTGTACAAAACTCATTTGGCATGGTGTATGCTTATGTGGGTGTGAGGGTACAAAACGTGGTGACGCATCTGAGTGGTGGGGTACAAAACTAGATGACACATCAGACTGGTGGGGTACAAAACTAGATGGCACATCAGAATGGTGGGGTACAAAACTAGATGGCACATCAGAATGGTGATGAAAGTGGGTGGGTGGTACAACACTTGGTTCATGAGAGTGGGTGGGTGGTACAACAACACTTGATTTGTGAGAATGGGTGGGTGGTACAACAACACTTGATGCATGGGAGTGGGTGGATGGTACAGAAACACTTGATTTGTGAGAGTGGGTGGGTGATACAACAACACTTGATTCATGAGAGTGGGTGGGTGGTACAACAACACTTGATTTGTGAGAGTGGGTGGGTGGTACAGAAACACTTGATTCGTGAGAGTGGGTGGATGATACAACAGCACTTGATTCGTGAGAGTGGGTGGGTGGTACAACAACACTGGTGACTGGTGATCGGTAGGGTGGTACAGTAAGTGATGTATGTGATGGGACTGACTGGACACGGTCTTTGCAGGAAGCACTGTTCTTCAGATGTGTGTCTAATCTTAAGAAGAACTTGCCACATTTAGGGCAGGCAGTTTTCTTTGTCTTGTGCCTGCTACTGATAGTTTTCTCTGTCAGGAGATGCTGGAAAGCTTGTCCCTTCCTTTCTGGACAGCTCTTATAGTGGGCTCCAACCTTTTTGAAAGTCCTTTGGCAGAAACAACACTCCTTCTGGTCCATGCTCAGGTGTGAATTAGTTCAAATCGACAGAACTCGAAAAGTAGCAAGGGTATCTCCACCAAACTTCACAAAACTAGTGACAGTACTAGGATGAACAAGTTGGCCTAGAAACTGAACCAAGAACTTGGCCTAGACAGTGAATTTAGGCAGAGCCCCTCAACAGTACTTTTGTGCCTGGTCACTGGTAATCAACACCTCTCTCCCCTCTCTCTCTCTCTCTCTCTCTCTCTCTCTCTCTCTCTCTCTCTCTCTCTCTCTCTCTCTCTCTCTCTCTCTCTCTCTCTCTCTCTCTCTCTCTCTCTCTCTCTCTCTCTGTGTGTGTGTGTGTGTGTGTGTGTGTGTGTGTGTGTGTGTTGTGTGTGTGTGTGCATGCATGTGTGCGTGTGCTTGCGTGCGTGTGCATGAGTGCGTGTGCATGCATGCGTGTGTGTACTTGATTGTGTTGTTAGCAATTCTGATAATGTGCAAACTGTGTATAAGATAAGTAAGTTAATGTCTGTTGTGCAAATGTTTGTCAAAATATTTTAGACTCTATTCATGTCCGCTTCAATCATTTGTGTTCACTCTTGCCTATGAAGTGTGTTCACAAGTGTGTTGATGAATTACACAGATTTAGTTGCAATAGCTACTATATATTGATAACACAGCAGCGACCAGAAGGAGCAAGTATTTCGAGTTGGGGCGGCAACCCCACGAGTTTTTAACTCAAAATACTTGTTTACCTCTGTATAATTGCTTATATCTCCTGCAAGCTTTGTTCGATCGAAGTCAGATGAGAACCAGAAGAAAGAACAGACTCAGCTCTCTATGTCTACATATGATATCTGCTGATGGCATCTTGCTACACTGCGCAATGTCGCCACTAACGAAGCCATCAAATTAGCGGGAAATATCTTTCTGGCTATCGGATGAACGTCTAAATGGAACAAAAAGAACATTAATCTGTTCATACACATACGATCTAACTTTTGCATGCATGCATTGTAGTTGTTAAACTAATCCTATCCAAAGTTTCAGCAAGAAAACCAACTTTCGTTTCTCTCTGACCAACTTCTGCGCCTTGTAACTCCTCACAGGAAGCGAGAACGAACAATCACTGTTAAAAATAGGAAGTGATGATCACACCTTTTTGCATTGTGATGTTCATCCCAACCATGCAGTACACAACATACTGCTTTGGGAACAGTTTGTAAGAGATTAAGCACTTCATGGTACATTTCACTACAGATATGGTATATACACTGCTTTGAGGGTTCGCGTATGCATAGTGCACAGCATACCATGTGCACTTGGCAGGATAATTTGTGAGTGACGGCATTCCTGCAAACATTGGGCATCTGGTGCCCCAGTGAAGTTCACCAGGGAATACGGCATCCCCTGCAAACATTGGGCATCTGGTGCCCCAGTGAAGTTCACCAGAGAATACGACATCCCCTGCAAACATTGGGCATCTGGTGCCCCAGTGAAGTTCACCAGGGAATACGGCATCCCCTGCAAACATTGGGCATCTGGTGCCCCAGTGAAGTTCACCAGGGAATACGGCATCCCCTGCAAACATTGGGCATCTGGTGCCCCAGTGAAGTTCACCAGGGAATACGGCATCCCCTTCAAACATTGGGCATCTGGTGCCCCAGTGAACTTCACCAGGGAAAACGGTATCCCCTGCAAACATTGGGCATCTGGTGCCCCAGTGAACTTTACAGGGGAATACGGCATCCCCTGCAAACACTGGGCATCTGGTGCCCCAGTGAACTTCACCGGGGAAAACGGCATCCACTGCAAACATTGGGCATCTGGTGCCCCAGTGAACTTCACCAGGGAAAACGGCATCCCCTGCAAACATTGGGCATCTGGTGCCCCAGTGAACTTCACTAGGGAATACAGCATTCCCTGCAAACACTGGGCATCTGGTGCCCCAGTAAACTTCACCGAGGAATATGGCATCCCCTGCAGCGCAAAGTACCTAATGGTACAATTAAAATGCACAATTAGCATACTTAGTTTGAGGAGATCCTCCCACTGTACTCAACATACCCACAGGCTACTGTGTTCTGGGTAGCTATATATATATGTACTTAGACAGTTTGCATAAGACGTCCCATTGTATATAATAGGATTCCAAATATACTCTTGTCATCTTTAATTTGGTTATGAATTACTTCAAAGTCTCTAATCTATCAGAATTATCCTGACAGTGTGGATACTGGTGTCAGTGTGAACATCACACTAAAGTAATGGTGTGACTGATCACACCCTTGGTATGAACCCTGATGGTGTGATGGTCACACGACATTTTCAACAGTGTAAGCCTGTTTCCGAACGTCTCTCCCCTGGCAACACTCTGAGGTATAAAAAGCAGCTGCAGCCTCTGAAAAATTGTGGTGGCAAACCGTTGACAGTCACAGGAAAGGTTAGCTAACGAATTTCCTCAAAAACGTCCTCTTCTTCCTCAACTGACAGTAGCCGACTAAGGCGCCCGGGAAGGTCTTCCTTCAGCTCCTTTCGGCTGAACAACAAGGACGATCAGTTTGGAGACACGTCTGATGAGCAAACTCTGCATGTGCAAAGCCTTACGAAGGCCGCACTCATTGCCGTCCATTGAACCTTATGCAATCTGCCGTCAACGCGCCATTTTGGTACGGAAGTATGACATCACAGAACAGTGGCTTGCAGGCCCTTTTCTCCTCCCTTGCAATTAACGCAAAGGGCCTGGTGACGAGGCTATGTGTGTCCTTGCTAGCTAGCAGTTCCCATGTATAAATTATATACGATGGTATTGCATCATTTCTATGTACTGTAGACTGGCATCATTAGTCAGCAAGAAAAGTGTCTTTGACAAAAAATGTCCACTTTGCTGCTGTGCAGTGATTGACAATTCTTGGACTCACTATGATTAATGTTATTGCTGGGCTCCCTTCCGCAGGAATCTTTATCTGGTCATCCACTTGGTACCAGAACGATTGCTCAACACTTGAAATCACACGGTTCGTACACAAGAATGTGCCTTTATGCACCCTATCTGACCTTTAGTTAATATAAACTTGTTCCACTAAGACTTTGTGATATGCTTGTACTGCACTATTTGCCTTGTCATTTGCCCATTCAGATAATGTTAGAGCTGAAGCCAATCTCTCGGATGCAGGGCAAGAGTCGGTGGATGAGCAGCCTCTCACAGAATCTGTAAGTTGGGTATGCGTACTAATGGTAGGAATGAAGTAGGTGTGTGATTCTTATTTCTCTTCAGTTCTGTGGTTGAATACACTGCTCACTGTAGCTGTGTAATCATAGATATTTGTATTCCAAAGGTGGAAGGGGAAGAGGAAACCAAGAGTGAAGGAAAGGAGTCAGTGGCTGACGGCATTCAGCTGCTGTCTCGAGTCCAGGAGTTAGAAGATAAATTGAAGAAATATGAGCAAACAAGGGAAGAACTGATTCATGACAACACAGCCTTGGAGCTCAAGCTGAAGGCCAGTCAAATGGAGGAGGGCCGTGTCCGCCAAGAGATGGCTAACCTTAAGGAGAGATTGCTGCCAGTGCTGAGGTCACAGGTGAGCAGACTACATACACAGCCATCTGGGTGAGCATTGAGCTGCTGTCCAGGGTCTTTTGAGTCTGTCCTGAGTCTTAACTTTTCCTAAATGAGAATTAATGAAAAATACATTCACTGCCTAGAATGCAGCAAAGAAGACAAACTGTGGAATCTACTTACTGTCTTAAAATTATTTTGCATTGTGGCTAACCTTAAAAATCAGCATAATAACTAATTGCATGGAACAAGGCTGGCTATTTAAGTCTTGGTAACAAGTTATGGAATGGTGAAGTTTATAAGGAGTGCAGAATTGTACTAATAGAAACCATTCAACAAAATGTGCAATGATATGTAATTGTATTCATGTATTTGTTGCACAGACCGAAGGTAAACCACCTCTCAAAGCAGAGGAAGTGAAACAAGGAGATGAAGGAAATGAGCTGCTGTCCCGTGTCCAGGAGCTGGAGGATGAATTGAAGAAGTCTGAAGAGAGCAGGTTTCATGATGCCGTAGCCTTGCAGAACAAGCTGAAGGCCAGTCAAGAGGAGCTAGACCGTGTCCACCAAGAGATGACTAGCCTTAATGAAAGACTGCTACAGGTGATTGATTTATAATGCTGTTTATTGTTTTGCTGCGTGTGATCCAAACTTTCCTTTCTGCAGGTGGATCCACCTCCTATTCCTAACCCACCTCTTTCCACCACAACCCATCCACCGCCACCTCCCCCAGAACCTGCTGTCCAGTCTTCAGTGAATAAACTGGCAGCTCAGGCGCAACAGATGGAGGATCTAGAGTCTGAGATAAGTGCCCTGCAGAAGAAGCTGACTCAGCAGACTGAGAAATACGACCATGACATGGAGATGATCACTCAGGTTAGCAAACCTGATCCTGGGTAAATTGCAGACCTGGAATGAAATACAGAATACAGAATTTCTATCAAAATGGTTGATCATACAAGTTGCAAAAAATGGCTACAAAAGTGAATTTGAAGTTGCTGCACATGGAATATTGAACAAAACTACCTGAAATTAATGCATTTATGATCGTATCTCAACGGTTTGTCTAGAAATCACTTCCAGACATCAAATCGCTTCTAGACATTCAGTGGAAACATGTTGCTTACAGATAAGTCGCCGGAAGTGAATAGGCTTTAAAGCAGCATCAAAGCCTTAAACCTACAGCTGTAGCAACAAACAGTTCAGTGTTACAGAAATGTGATGCAATGAAAGTGGTGCTAGGGAATACTATACAAATGATGGAAGAGGAAGGAAATGTAAAACTCAAACACTTACTTTCATGTTGACTGGAAGTGTGCTCGTATCAAGCATCCTGCCTTCCTTCCAGAGAGTGACTTACTCATTGAAGATGTCATTCTTGATCGTCTGAATGGTGATCATAGGACTCTTCTCTCTGCCTTGGGAGTGACAAGCGTTTGATAGAGTCAATTATGTGCACCACTTTCCATTGCATCAAGTTCCTGTAACACTGAACTCTTTGTTTCTACAGCTGTAGCTTGGCTTCAACATTGACTTTGGCATGTTGTGACTCACAGTCTATTCCTTTCCGATGAATCATGATGATGCTAGAACGCTGCTTTCAGGCCTGTTCACTTCCGGGGAGCTATCTGTATATGAATTCATTTCTGTTTTCGTTATTTTTTTTGTTTTGCTCAATATCATGCAATTCCAAGAAGTGAGCCATTGAGATACGATTGTGTATGTGTTGATTTCAACCAAGTTTGTTCCAACTTCTATACGTAGCAACTTTGAATTCACATTTGTAGCCACTGTGCACAACTTATGATCTGCCATTTTGAATGAAATTCTGTAGTTTGTTCTGGGTTCACAATTTAAAGAGACCCCTTCATTAGTATGCTTTGTGTGTATTGCATCCGCACCATTCTCCTTTCTCTTCAAACTGGTGCTGTGTCACTGTGTATTCACATTGTTATTTTCTTGCACTATTTTACATGTGTCTATTTCTACACAGAGCCTGTCAACCTCAAACCCTGTTAAGAACACAATGCTGCAAGCTGCATCAATGGGTAGTCAGCCAGTGGTGCAGCGCCTGGTGAAGCAACTTGTGAATGTAGAAGACAAGGTAAGTAGGGGTAAGTTAACAGAAGTACTGTACATTGAACTGGGGATGAGGATATGAGTTCAATTGGGAAGGGATGATGAGGATTGAAAGTATAAGCAGGAGGTAGGAACAAGAAGTGTGAATGGGAATTGATGAGAAATAAAGTGCCAATGAGATGAGCAAGTCCGAAAGGCTGAAAAATACTGCAGGTAGCTTGTACCTGCAGTATTTTTCACCTAAAGTGACCTAGGTTTAACAGCACTATTCGTTCAGCAAGAAGTATAGAGTGCTGTGATTTGTCTTTGCTGTGCAGGGTGGCAGAACCCCTCTGTTAATAGCAGCAGAAAAAGGGTACATTGAGTTGGTCAGAAAGCTAACTGGGCAGTATGACGGAGATATCTTCCACACAATGAAGGTACGTACATATATGGAAGTATTGCTGTTATATATGTACAGTAAGCATCTGCACTTGCATGCACATGCATGCTCACTTAGTCGCAGTTATGCATTATCACATGTGCACACCCCACTCCTCCAGAACTCCCGGAATGCCCTCCACTTGGCAGCATACAGAGGCCACCTACCTGTCCTGCAGTACCTCTGTCCCATGTTTGGAGACAGAGCGCTTGACAAGGATGGGAATGGCGAGACTTGCCTGGACATTGCTCGTAGGCTGGGACGAGACATTATTGCAGAATTCCTCATAGAGAATTATCCACAGCTGGAGAGGAAGGTAGGGTTGGGGAAGGCATAGAAGCGAACTTCGTATATGTGTACAAATGTTTGCGGGATGTATATTTTTCAGTTGCCCCTTGCCTCAGGATTTTTACAATTTTGCAAAGCCCTTATATCCCCATAATGTGTAACAACAATAAGGGATTTTTGTTATTTTCATGAATGCTGTTAAATATATGTGCAGTAAAAAGTTGCACTTGAATGCACATGCATGTGATGAACTTGCTAAATTCACAAAAATATGTCTTGCAAAATTTGGACACATTCGGTAATTGTACTAATACCTTATGTTTGATCAATTAATGCTATTTGCATGACTTTCTTTTGCAAAGCCATTGCATACCAATAAAAGCCTGAAGATGTCACTGATAGCTAACTCCTGGCACCAGGTGTGTGCTAACACTGGAAGAGTCACCCATCACTTAATAGTTAATGCTGACGGCTTCACTGCATCTATATTTGACTATTTGTAATCAGCTTGTATATAGAATGCTTTCATAGATAGCACATTTCTCTGCCTCCAGTTCTTATGGATGCATCCATTAATCACTGATCATCTCGTTCTATGGCAATATTGTTTCATCTGATTCATTTTAATCGGCTTACTTAATGAAACTGCATTGCTGCTGTGCAGCACATATATGCATATGTACGTTCACCTTTTCTTCTTTGCAAATTTGTAATGATCCATGAAATGTGTGAAAGTAGCTGCTGGAATTATGGTTTTTAATAGTGTCATTCTGTGTTAATTTTAATGCACTCTGTTATATCCTAATAGGGTGACGCCGACAGGGATTCTTGGCTGATGTTGAAGAGGTACATGTTGTATTAACAAATCACTGCTGTATGGGACACTGTGCTTAGTCTTTGTTATTCTAATTACATTGCATGTGTATAGCATTGTTTGTAGAGTATGATGTGAGTGCTTAGTGCTGTTCTGCATTTGTGTTGTCTCGAGCTCCCCTACTCTGTTGTACTCTGAAACTTTCTGTGCATTGTGCGATATGTCCTGTTCTGTAGGGCTCACAGACACCGCTGGTGGCTAAAGGCCTCAGATCAGAGTTGTGAAGTAGCCCTCCCTCCATCCTCCTCCATGGAGCTGGCAGAGGGCAATGTTAACATTCAGATGGAGGGGAAGGTGGAGTTTAGCAGGGACTCCAAGTCCAACCTGATCAAGGCAGTCAGTGGCACAGAGTGGATGTACCGGAGAGGGGCCCTGGAGAGAGGCAGACAGGTGTGTGTGTTTGTGTGTGTGTGTGTGTGTGTGTGTGTGTGTGTGTGTGTGTGTTTGTGTGTGTGTGTGTGTGTGTGTGTGTGTTTGTGTGTGTGTGTGTGTTTGTGTGTGTGTGTGTGTGTGTTTGTGTGTGTGTGTGTGTGTGTGTGTGTGTGTGTGTTTGTGTGTGTGTGTGTGTGTGGGCGTGCATGTTTGTGTGTGTCTGTGCTAACATTTTCCAACCGTCTGTAGCTATAATGCTCTTCAGAACCTTGCCCACACGTTCTGTGCTGTAGCAAACTATGTACATGCCTTTTGCCATCATAGAACACTATATAGCTACTCTGGCAACTGTGGGTTCTTTGGTACATTGTATATATTTTTGAAAATACTCACTGTAAATGCATGTGCTGTAAGCAGTCGCGTGTCTATCTGAACTGTAACTTTCTGTGTGTGTGTGTGCCTGTCTGTGTATGTGTGTGTGCGTGCGTGCATGTGGTGTGTGTGTGCGTGCGTGCATGTGGTGTGTGTGCGCGCGCACGTGTGTGTGTGTATGTGTGTGTGTAAATATTTGTATGTCTGTCTGTCTCTCTCCCCCTATGTGTGCATGTGTACGTATGTGCATATGTGTGTGTGTGTGGATGTGAGGACTTGGACAAGTGCATCGTATGACATTGTGACTTGTGTGTGGGAGTGTAGTCTCATGTAGCCAGTCTGCTTTCTCCCATTCTTTTGCATCGATGATGTCCTTGGTCAGATGTAAAGAATCTGGTAAACAGCGTACACATGTATTGTTTTTCTATGCTGCATGGAGCTATTTAGTCACTTCCAGCAGATAACAAAACAAGTATAGTACATATTCATTCTGCAAACAGCACTTTGCTCATTCCTCTTAAGGGCTGAAGTGGCTCTGACCATTTTGAGTGGGAGTGATACTGCCATCAATGAGGCTGTGCACTTGAATTGGGTTGTCATTGCATGGAGCAAGGAGTTCACTTGTCTGCTAAATAGTATTCTCGTTGGTTTACTGCTGGTAAGATTTTCCCTACAAAAGTGATCCCGACTCCAAGCAGATACCAATCGTCTCCTCTTCATTGGCCCGAGTGCTCTTCATTTCTTTCCCACTTTTAATGTATTGTCTCTGTAAATATTCTAATTTCCACGGTAATTACTTACCATGTTACAGCTAGTGTTTTAGAGCAAAAACAATATGGGCCATTCATCAGTTCCTACCAAGGGATGATGACATGTATGAATGGAGGCAGGAATAGCGGTTGGCTACATGAGATTGTAAATTGAGGGTGTATTATGATGATTATGGGACCTTCATGTGAAGAATAGAGTGGTCAGGTATATTTAAACTGACTTGTGGTAGCCTTGGCCTCTGTATGTGAATGTTACACTTTATATACTGCTGGCATAGGCTGCAGCTGCTACCCACCGTCTGAACCAATTCACCCGCTACCACCAGCGCTGGCTGGCAGACAGTGTCCATGAGGAGGAGGAGGAGTCCTGTGAACAGTGGCTCCTACATCAGTCTCCAGAGATGACCACTGAGAGGGAGGCAGAGGAGTACAGACCAGGAAGAGTCAGATACAGATATGCCACTACAAAGGGATTGCCTGCAGAGGTACAGAGTGAAATGATTCAGACTGTCAGCCATATGGGTTCTTGAAGTATGTACTTACATTGGCAATGTATTAGTTGAGCATGTCCACATGTGCTAATTATTACTGGGCCTCAAATATCAAAGTGCCAATACCATTGTCTCCCATATATCCCAGTTAAGTTGGACAGATATGTGGTAACCATTGATAGCCCTATGCTGTTCATTCCATGTTCATTCAATTTGTTTCCAAAGTGCATAGCAGCTTTCTTTCATCTATCTGTTATGCTTTAGGTTCACAGCATTACTCTACTGCCACACGTAGGGATCCCATTGTTACTTGCACTGTGTGTAGTGGTGTTTGTGTGTGGAGGCGGTGGGTGGATGTGATATGGTGCTCGTATAATTATAGGTAATGGTGGTAGTTGTCTTAATGTGGTGGTGCATGCATGGTGGGTGGACGCAGTGGTATATATAGTGGGTGGATGTTACAGTGGTCATATATATGTGCATGGTGTAGTGGGGATGCAGTTGAAGTTGGAACAGGATGCAGCAACAGGTATGCAAAGTTGCACTTGGGCAGAACATGGCTCACATAGTGCCCAAGTGCAAGTTGCATACCTGTTGCTGCATCCTGCTCCAACTTGTGCCGTTCGACTAGCACCAACACTGTACTTGCATTCATAGTGGTCCCCCACTGCAAGTCAATCGA
Source organism: Ianthella basta (assembly GCA_964019415.1). Classification (NCBI taxonomy): domain Eukaryota; kingdom Metazoa; phylum Porifera; class Demospongiae; order Verongiida; family Ianthellidae; genus Ianthella; species Ianthella basta. The sequence goes on along the minus strand of OZ025870.1, from coordinate 3,357,924 downwards.
TGCTGGTGCCTGGTCCCCCTGACCTTCAGCAACTTGCGCCGGTGTTTTTCCTGTCATGAACTAGCGCAAGCACTCTTGCACTCAGGGTGATTACTCTCGGCAACTTGCACTGGTAGCCTTGTTCATATAAGCACTGGCGCTTCTACTGCATGCACAGATTGCAACTTGCACTGTGTGGTGGTGGTGGTGGTGGTGGTACATATAGCGCAAACACTCTACCTGCACTTGGGGTGGTTACCCTTGGCAACTTGCACTGGTGGTCTTGTTCCTAGTCGGACTGGCACATATACTGCATTCTCAGATTTCAACTAAGTTGGTGGTGGTGGTAATGGTGTCCTGGAAGTGGTATATACCATGGGATGGTAGCATGTGGTGGTTGCATACAATATTATAATACTTGAGCATGTGACATTATACGTGTATAGTGATGTTGGCTGTATTTGTATTCAGCAGTCAGTGCTTGCAGTTGTGCACTTTCACACTAGCTTGCCTTTGGCAGGATTGTGTACAAATGCCCTATCACCATTTGTCTCACCATATGTGAATGTGGCAGTCAGTGGTGGTTATAGTGGAGCACTTGTACGAAAGTTTGCCTTCAGTGGTGGGAGCACCAGTGGGTTAGTAAAGAAATACAAGGTTCACATACACTGGAACTCTGTTTGGTGTCAACGGCTATAACTATGCATGCAAAATGCAACCACAGTTAAAGTCTATGGTTCAATACACCATACAGAAAGCTGTAGTATACTGTCACATACACAGTGAGCTGGGAGTTTACTCCTTTCACTGAATCAGCCAAGTACAGCACAGTGTTAACCTAGAGGAGCTGCTAAATTGATTCTCGTGACCTTTCCGCTCTTTGTTTACTTTATGGAGGTGTTAAGGGGCGCTAAAAGGTGTTAGTGGCTTTCACACAATTCACTGCACTGCAGTATTCTGCTACTGCATCAGCGGTGCCTTTGAAGTATGAGGTCATCGTTTAGTAAATTATAGCTATTGAACAGTTCAAGCAAGCAAATGTACTGTATTCTCTATAATTTGCCTCCTGATTTGTCAGGAAATTCATCTCTTGCTGGCCTTTGCAATTAGAATGGACATGATGGAAGATGGCCTATGTGGTCATGTTTATTTGGATTACTGAATCATTAGAGCAAATGACTCAACCTTGGAATGCTATGTTAGGGACTTATTGCTTGCTGAAAGTGTGGCTTATGAACTCACTGTTCATTTTTTCAAGCAGTCACATTTGCAAAGCTTTCTCATTGCCAATCAATGAAGAATTCGCCCACTGCCTAGAATGCAGGAATGAAGACAAACTGAGGAATCTACATACTTACTGTCTCGCAAATTGTTTTAGCATTGCGACTAACATTAGAAATCAGCATATCAAGCAGTTGCATGGAATAAGGCTGGCTGTTTTAATTCTGGGTAACAATTGGCGAAGTTTGCAGAGAATACAGAATTGTACTAATCAAATTAAATGATTCAACAGAATGTGCAATGATATCAAATTCTATCATTCGTTTGTTACACAGAGAGAAGGTAATATACCTCCCAAAGTAGAGGAAAAGGGACAAGGAGATAAAGGAAAGGAGAAACGGGATGATGACAATGAGCTGCTGTCCCATGTCCAGGAGTTGGAGAGTGAATTGAAGAAATCTGAAGAGAACAGGTTTCGTGACACCGTAGCCTTGCAGAACAAGCTGAAGGCCAGTCGAGATGAGGTAGACCGTGTCCACCAAGAGATGACTAGCCTTAAAGAGAGACTGCTGCAGGTGAGGAAAATGATTGATTTGTAATACTGTTTATTGTTTTGCTGTGTGTGATCCAAACTTTCTTTTCTGTAGGTGGATCCACCTCCTGTTCCTAATCCACCTCTTTCCACCACAACCCATTCACCACCACCTCCCCCAGAACTTGCTGTCCAGTCTGCAGTGAATGAACTAGCAGCTCAGGCACAACAGATGGAGGATCTAGAGTCTGAGAATAGTGTCCTGCAGAAGAAGCTGACTCAGCAGACTGAGAAATACGACCATGACATGGAGATGATCACTCACGTTAGTAAATCTGATCCTGGGTCACTCTGAATTGTGGACCTGGAATGAAATGCAGAATATGGAATTTCATTCAAAATGGTGGATCATATAAGTTGCAAAAAATGGCTACAAATGTGAATTTAAAGTTGCTGCACATGGAATATTGAACAAAACTACATGAAATTAATGCATTCATGATCGTATCTCAACGGTTTGTCTAGAAATTGCTTCCAGACTTCGAATCGCTTCTAGAAATTCAATGGAAAAATGTTGCTTACAGATAATTCGCCGGAAGTGAATAGGCTTTAAAGTGATGGAAGAGGAATAAAATAGAAAACTCGAACACTTACTGTCATGTTGACTGGAAGTGTGCTCGTATCAAGCACCCTGCCTCCTTCCAGAGAGTGGCTTACTCATTGAAGATGTCATTCTTGATCGTCTGAATGGTGATTATTTGGACTCTTTCCTCTGCCTTGGGAGTGACAAGCGCTTGATAGAGTCAATTATGTGCACCACTTTCCATTGCATCAAGTTCCTGTAACACTAAACTCTTTGTTTCTACAGCTGTATGTTTAAGGTAGCAGCACTGGCTAAAAGCTTCCTTTAGGGTACATTACATTTGTATATGTATCTCTCAAACCATGCAAGCAACGATCTTGACCATTGCAAATGTAATTGACATGGAAATTCCCCATAATTTGGTGATATTAATTAATTGATCAGTACTTCCCTTCATGAGATAATCTAATTGGAAGTGAAAATTTATCACCTCAGGTGAGGTCAAGCAGCTTCAGGAAAATCCTATCTTCTTCTGTTCCAAAAGGCTGAATTGAATCAAACCTGGGATATACAATCTACAAACATGTGTGCACAAATCTATGGCAGCGATCTAGCATTTTCCATTTTATTACAGAGTTATTCCCTGTTCCCTTCCAAATTGCGAAATTCGCGATAACTCGCTCGCGGAGACGATTTTCCGAGATCGCTGCCATAGTTCTCTGCATATGGGTGTGTGCTTCACGGCAAGAGATAACGCGTCTGGATTGATTGAAACGCGCCAGACTAGATAGGTCTGCAACACCTTTGCCCACCCACAAACTTGCCACAACTACCGCATTTGAATACTTCCTACCTAATTCCTGTGACCAGCGCTAGGAACTATGTGTATGACGCAGATATAAGCGTGGTCTGCGCTTCACGACCAGAGCGAACACCCACGAGAGGCTCAGATCCTTCTTCGGAATGTCGAGTTCCAATTAGTCGCGGTTTTCACACCTAATCCCACACCTGTGCGTGTTACGCAACATGTGTTTACAAACTTGCAGAATTCATTTACATTCTTCTTGTGTGTGACGGAGCTGATCGTTACAGTTCGGTGCTTCAGGCAGGCGTATCCCAAACTTCATCAGCTAACCGCGATAGCTTCTGAAAGTTGGGAAACGCCTGCCTGCACCAGTAGTAGCTACGGTAAAAGTGCGCGATGCCAAAAGTGAAGTCGGGGAAGAAACGCACTCACCTTACGGTCATAAGTACCCGAGGGCACGCTATGCGCGGAGTAGGAATAGCCAGCAGGCTCTCGGAGGACGTCTTACTCCCGTCAGATTGGATCACCGAGGAACGACGAGTTGGGTCAGAAGTTCGTATTACGTATCGCTCTCGCTCCCGCTGGACACTGCTTCACAAGCAGGACGGCTGTTCAGGAATTCCTTGCTGGCCCTAGAATGACAGCGATCGAAGCAGATACTGCGGACAGTCCATCAATTGACGAATCTGGTTCAGAATACTTCCCAACGCCGAGAAAAGGTCGAAGACTGCAAGCCATTAATTAATCAGGTAACACTTGGAATTTGTCGCGATTTTCACTTTTTCCTTTCTTCCATAACTCGCGCATGCTAGCAGTGATCGACACAAAACTTCTGATACGTAATTCAGATCCATAACTCTACCTCTCCGCCAAAAATTGTACGGGTTTGATTTTGACACGTGAGCCAGTGCTGCTACCTTAAGGCTTCAACATTGACTTTGGTATGTCATGATTCACAGTCTATTTCTTCCCTGTGAATCATGATGATGCTAGGACGCTGCTTTAAGGCCTGTTCACTTTCAGGGAGTTATCTGCATATGTTTGCATTTCTGTTTCCGTTATTTCTTGTTTTCTTCAATATCAGGCAATTGCAAGAATTAAGCCATCGAGATACGATTGTGTATGTGTCGATTTCAACCAGTTTGTTCCAACTTCTATATGTAGCAACTTTGAATTCACATTTGCAGCCACTGTGCACAACTTGTGATCTGCCATTTTGAATGAAATTTAGTAGTTGGTTCCGGGTTCACAATTAGAGAGACCCCTTCTTTAGTATGCTTTGTGTGTATTTCATCCCCACCATTCTCCTTTCTCTTCAAACTTGTGTTGTGTCACTGTGTATTCACATTGTTATTTTCTTGCACTTTTACATGTGTTTTCTACACAGAGCCTGTCAACCTCAAACCCTGTTACGAACATAATGCTGCAAGCTGCATCAATGGGTAGTCAGCCAGTGGTGCAGCGCCTGGTGAAGCAATTTGTGAATGTAGAAGACAAGGTAAGTAGGAATAAGTTTTACTTAGGTGCTGTACAGTGAACTGGGGATGTAGATATGAGTTCAATTGGGAAGGGATGATGAGGATTGAAAGTATAAGCAGGAGGTGCCAATAGGAAATAATGAGAAATCAAGTGCCAATGTGATGAGCAAGTCGGAAGGCTGAATAATATTGGACGTAGAAGCTAGCTGTGACCTGGGTTAACAGCACTGTTTGTTCAGCAAGAAGTATAGAGTGCTGTGATTTGTCTTTGCTGTGCAGGGTGGCAGAACCCCTCTGTTAATAGCAGCAGAAAAAGGACACAACGATTTTGTCAGAAAGCTAGCGGGACAGTATGATGGAGATATCTTCCACAAGATGAAGGTACATATGTGGAAGGGATTACTATGTTACCATGCGCACTTGGACATGCATGATCATCCTGTCACAGTTGCATCTTATCCACCCACTTCCCCCCTCCCTCCCCCCCCCCCCCCCCCCCCGAAAACACTCCTCCAGAACTCCCGGAATGCCCTCCACTTGGCAGCCTACAGGGGCCACCTACCTGTCCTGCAGTACCTCTGTCCCATGTTTGGAGACAGAGTGCTTGACAGGGATGATAATGACGAGACTTGCCTGGACATTGCCCACAGGCTGAGACGAGCGGTCATTGCAGAATTCCTCACAGAGAACTGCCCACAACTAGAGAGGAAGGTAGGGCTGCGTGTAGGGATACTTATATGCATCTATAGGGTGAGCTGCAATTGCTATCTGTTTACATCCTAATTTCATAGTACGTATTTTTCGCAGATACACTTGCCTGAGGCAAGTGATGCAAGTACCTGTAAGTGAGGCAAGTACCTGATTTTTCTTGTGAAGCTCTTTTAACTCCCTAAGGTCTGACAACATTAAAGGGATTTTTGCATTTTTATTTTTGTAAATGTCCACTTACTTACTAAATTCGTGAAAATATAGGTCTGCGAAATTTTGGCACATTCGGTATATGTATATCAAATTTCTCAGAACTTAAGCTTAGAAAATAATTCTCCTTCCACGAAGTTCTTTTGTATAGCCATTGTATGCCATCGTAGCTTGAAGATTTCACAGATAAATCTTTTCATGCACCAGGTGTGTGTGTAAATTAACACCTAGAAGAGTCGACCATCACTTCTAGTATTGTTTCATCTGGTTCTTTTGTAATGGCTTGCTTGCGTACTTCTACTTAATGTTGATTAATACATTTGTGCCTTCATCTTTCTGCTTTCAAAATACTTGCTTCCTCCATTCTCTGCTGTGTTATCAACAGTAACTTCATGAACCCATCTGTGCACACACTGCATAGGTATGACTGACCAAAAGCAATTTAAGTGAACATGAGAAGACTCACACACAATTTGACACTTGCACACAACTGCTCAGCACACAACCGTGTTAATACACAGCTTGTAGATTCTGATGAATTTGCCATAAACCCATGCACATGGGGTTGGTTGCATGTCCTCCCCTACAAGACGTGCACACACATGCTCACAATGGCAAAAGACAGTGTACTCAAGCGTACTATTCACGTGCACTAATATATAAGCATTTACATGGATAACAGTGCGTGCCTAACCATTCAAGGCTGCACACATTTGGCAAATTCTACTGTGCATAATTGGCAATGTTCACCAAGCTCCACGTGGCTCCTTTCATTAGTCTGAAGCAGCAGATTGAAGGCCTTCGTGGTAGGCGGCCATTACTGACAATGACGCTAGAATCAAATCAGTGACCAGCTGGCTGCTATCTTGCTGCGTTTTCTAAGTCTAGTTACCAGATAGCTACGCTTTGGGAGCCTGATGCACAGTTTGGATGGGAAGAAGACGTCTCTATGCAGCAATGAGCGATGCTTGGAGGCATGGTTTGAAAGATGTTGCCCTTCGTTAGAGCCAATTTTAATGGCCGGCATGATGGCCTCTATATAAATTCCTTTTACCCATTCCTTTTGCTAATATATTATTGCAATAATGATAAGTACAGTCATGTAACTGTCCGAACATGAAGCAATAGGCCATAATGTCAAACGAAAACAATGATTATAGGAGCTGCCTTTGGTTGCCCCTAAAAGTGGATAGGTATAGACACTGGAATGCTATTTTAATAGTATCCTTGGTAATAATGCATAATAATTATGCAACCTTTTCTATCCTAGCAGAGTGATGCCTGCAGAGATTCTCAGCTGATATCAAAAAGGTATTGTGTATTGCATTTACGACTATTCACTGCTGCTGTGTCATAGTGCTTAGTCTTTGTTGTTGTTTGTGCACTCACGCTGCCATATTCCTGTATCTCATGGTTTGTAGAATGCAGCACATGTCCTTATTGCTGCTCTGCATTTGTGTCAGGAGCATGCATCTCCCCCACTCTAGCTGCCTGCTTGTGCTACAGAATCCCCTGTCCATTGGGAGATGTACGTATATATCCTGTCTGTACATGTAGGGTGCACAGACACCGCTGGTGGCTAAAAGGCATAGACAATAGTCAGGACGTAGCCCTCTCTCCATCCCTCCCCATGGAGCAGGCAGAGGAGAATGTTCAGATGGAGGGAGAGGTGGAGTTCAAGAGTGAACCCAAGTCCAAACTGATAAAAGCTGTCAGTGGTACACTGTGGATGTACCGAAGAAGGGCCCTGGAGAGAGGCAGACAGGTGTGTGTGTGTGTGCGTGTGTGTGTGTGTGTGTGTGTGTGTGTGTGTGTGCGTGCGTGTGTGTGTACATGAGTGTTCATCTGTTTGTCTCTCTCCCTGTGTGTGTGTGCATGCACGTATGTGTATATGTGTATGTGGGGACTAGGCATGTATGTAGATTGTGATTTTGTGTGAGGGGTAGCCTCATGTAGCCAACTGTTTCTCCCTTCCTCTTTTCATTGTCGACGTACTGCTCAGCGAGAGAGGATCTGTGTTGGACAGCCTATGTATGGGGCTTGAAGCTAATTAGTCACTTCTGTTAAAAATGATTGTATAAATGTAACTAGAGTACACATAGTGTACATATACCCCACGCACGAGTGAACAGTAAATGCATGTTTGTGAGCGTAGACAGTGTAATTCTACGCATATACCGCACGTGCACACACACACGCACACACATATCTGAGTCAGCGAATGGATGGGAAGGCATTTAGGGTCTTTACTGCTGTCAGCCATTCGCTGTCATCTTGCGTCTCACTGCGTGCGGTCCATATACTGAAAGTATGTAAACAAAATGGCCGTCACCAATAAATGCCACTAAAGCTGGAATTGCTCAGCATGTGCATCGTGTTGGTCGAAGACAGGTATGCGTGCGCAAGTTAATATCGATTTTCCGTTATTTTATCCTGCTTGAAGCCAGTGTGGAGTCCGGAAAAGTCCAGAATGCTGAAAGTTTTGACGACAAACAGACAGACAGACAGACTGAAGCAATCACTTAACCCCCCTGCGCTATCGCACAAGAAGTAATAATTGTGCAAACAGCAACTGGCCTTCACCCATACCATAGAAGAGAGAAAATGGCATGGTTCCAGCTATTTTTCACTGGGAATTGCACTGCCATCACCAGAGCTATCCAACAATGATGCATGCTTCAATTGTGTTGTCTTTCCATGAAGACAATTATTTTATACCAGGGAGTTCACTTGTTGTCTAACAGTATCCTCAGTTTTTCATAAGTCTCTGCTGGTAAGCTTTCCCTATGGACAAATTTGGTTGAACCTCCAAGCATACACCAGTCGTCTCCTCTTTGTTGGCATGAGTATTCTTCTATCTTTCCCAGTTACTCCACAGTATCATTGTAAATATTGTCATTTCCACGGTAATTGCCAAATGGTGTAAGCTGTTCACCAATGGTGTCGTCACATAATGGAGGTAGGATTAGCAGTTGACTACATGAGATTATAGTTTGAAAATATGCTATACTGCATCATGATACCTTCATGTAAAGAATGTTTATAATGGTCAGGTATATTTAACTGACTTGTGGTAGGCTTTGATCTTCTGTACGTTTAATTATACACTCAACCTCTGGCATAGGCTGCAGCTACTACTCGCCGTCAGCATCAGTTCACCTCCTACCACCAGCGCTGGCTGGCAGACAATGTCCAGGAGGAGGACGAGGAGTCCTGTAAGCAATTGCTCCTACATCAGTCTCCAGACATGACCACTGCGAGGGAGGCAGAGGAGTACAGACCAGGGAGAGTCAGATACAGATACACCACTGGAGTGGAATTCCCTGCAGAGGTATAGGGTGAATGCATTGAACTTTCACATGCTTGTACATATATAACAAGGTGGTTAATCATACATTCATCATGCAGTAATGTGACTAGGTTAGTAGAAATGTCACATGTGTTATTGCCCATACACCAATAGTCATTGCAATCATACATATTGTGTCACATGTACATGTATCATTGGTGCTTTGCCATGGAAACATAGATATCACATCATAGTTCAAACATGAAATGGGGTCTTTACCTGGCCTTTTGCTGCATGGTATATCAGATGTCATTCCTCTGTTTTGCAGTAAAGGCCTGAGGCCTGAGTGGCTAGGATGAGACATCTTAAGCTTTTCGATCACGCTAGCCAAATCTCTTGGTTGATCAGACATTTTGGCAACACTATATAGCTGCCTTTATTAATGAAAAATGACACGAGTGTACTGTTTAGATGAAATGGATAGACAGATCCAGAACAAAACGATTGAGGATGATTTGGCGCCGAATAAAATGTTTACATAAGATTGCATGACGGCAAGAGACTCAATCGACTACAATTTTTGTTGTTTCTGGTGTGCTACTCTATCGCGCACGTCCCATTGCTACTAGTCCATGGCATTCACAATTGCTGCTACTAAACCATGCTCCCGTTGTTGATATTCCTTCATGCCCTATTGTTGCTACTCCTCAAGAGTCTCATTGCTGCTGCTTCTCTTTTGTGTTGAACGACTTACAGATTGGTTGAAATCTGAAGGAGGAGTTCGTGATTAACCAAAACATGTATTTATATTCTATATTGTTTTCAAATTGACATTTTTGTATGGCTTCATGTTACGGATATATGTATTAGTTATACCACGGTGCTGAGGTGTATATGGATTTCAGGCGCACAATGCCGAGGGCGCGAAGCGCTCGAGGGCGAGCGCATCTAAAATCCATATACACCGAAGCGCCGTGGTATAAGTGATATATACCCCGCCTAGCGCGTCTAGGCTCTTATTCGAAAGGCGGGCTTCATCCAGGGCGGCAGATCTGAAGAGCGGCTGCCAATTTTATTTGAATTCACAAGTGCTGTGAAGTTTTCGCCTGCAGTTAAGCCACTGGAGCAACACTCTAAGGGGCCAGTGAAGTGACTGAGGCTTCTGCGACGTTCTCGGCCTTCATTGGCTTCGAGGGTTTTTGCGCTCATTGCTCGACTTTCTGTTCTCCTTGAAACAGTGCGTTCCCACTGCTGCAGTGAGTTTGAGTGCCCTTCCCTGGCGCACGATCTTGCTGTTTCTCATCTGTGCACTGTGCGGGTCGCGTACATGGTTTATCTAACTCAGCTATGGAGCGCTTTACATTGTTGGCTTGCGTGCATTGGTTGCAGCGTGGTGGAGAGAGGTATTCTCATTTTTAATGCTTTGCGGACTCTTCCAAAGCCACGCAAAGTTGAAGCTGACTGCAAGTTGCTGCATTTGTGCATTTGTGCTTTGGTGTGATTTGACACATTGGTTGTTATCAATAACAATTCTTTGTTATCTTTTACACCTTCCATATTTGGGCTGGGATATAACAGGATTTAAGCGCCCCTGTGCATATATATGCTTCTTAGATCCTGTTATATCCCGGCTGGCTTGTTTACGCGATATATTTTCGCGCGGTTGCCATAGCAACGGGATATATATATACATATAGATATTATATGTATTAGTTATACCCCGACGCTGAGGTGTATATGGATTTTAGGCGCACGATGCCCGAAGGCGCGAATACCCTGCCTAGCGCGTCTAGGCTCTTATTAAAAAAGCGGGCTCCTTCCAGGACGGCAGCTCTGAAAAGCGGCTGTCAAGTTTTGTTGAATTCGCAAGTGCTGTGAAGTTTTTGCCTTTGGTTAAGCCACTGGAGCAACACTCTAAGAAGCCAGTGAAGTGATTGAGGCATCTGCAATGTTCTCGGCCTTCGAGGGTTCTTTGCGCTCGCTGCTCAACTTTCTGTTCTCCGTGAAACAGTGCGTTCCCACTGCTGCAGTGAGTTTGAGTACCCTTGCATACAAATAAGTGCACAAGCTTGCTGTTTCTCGTTTGTACACTGCGCGGGTCGCGTACATGGTTTATCTAGCTCGGCTACAAAGCCCTTTATGTTGTTGGCTTGCGTGCATTGGTGGAGTGAGGTATTCTCGATCCTTTTCAATGCTTTGCGGACTCTCCCAAAGCCACGCAAAGTTGACTACAAGTTGCTGCATTGGTGTGTTTTGACACCTTCGTTGTTATCAATAACAATTCCTTGTTATATTTCACACCTTCCATATTTGGGCTGGGATGTAACAGGATTTAAACGCCCCTGTACATCTAATATATAGCCGAAAGTGTCTCTGTGTGTGTTCGTGATACGCGCGCACGTTTCTTGCTCCGTCGCCCTCAAACTCGCTGTGGTTGCTGGGGGCATCGGATGTCAGGTTATAGCAGGGTTGACATCGCCCATCTTGCGGTTCAGAGAGTTATCCTTCCATTTCCACTTTCTCCTTTGCGGACGACGGCCATTTTCTAATTATTGTTTCCATCGACTTCCGGTTTCTATGGGACTTGATTCGCTGTCGTCTCACGTTCGAATTTAAACCAATCATCATTTTGAGCTGTATGTAGCAGTAACATGGTTGCTGAAGGCATCGAGGGACAGGCATCGGGCGCTGTAGCTCGCCAAAGGTGGGCCACTCTGCTAGTATAATTATATGCTTATTAGCTCCTCTTATATCCCAGCTGGCTGGTTTATGCAATATATTTTCACGTGGTTTCCATGACAACAGGCTTTATATATGCATTTACCTGCTAGGTGGTTGCTATGTTTATTGAGTAACTATAAAAGTGCTACTTGCAGTGAGAAGTGACAATTTGTTATCAGACAGCAATTATATCTTATTGGAGAACGATTATATCTTATTGGAGAGCAAGAATATCTAATTGGGTTCACTGTGATTCAATCATAGCAACAACACTTCACATGCAAGTGCCTGCATTCAGATGAAACACAAGAACAGTTCAATGAAGCATACAGTAACACTACACTACCCAACCATTAATATGGTTGGGTTTTGAATATCTATGGTGCCACTGTAATTTCAGTCACAGAAAAGAGTGCAAAAACTTCATCCTATTGGAAGCACTGAGCAAAATGATTACTGCTGTTCTACTGTACTGCAGCTGTCGAAATTTGTGCATTGATGGTGACCGATTCTTCCACACGAGAGGACCCGGTCACGGCGGAAAGACATCTCAGGTAGCTAGCTAGCTACCGAACAAACATAGAGACTCAGATCACAGTCAGTTAAGCCGCAGCTGATCACCGATCCATCGTGCTGTCCCACTGACAGATTCCTCTCAGCCAGCTAGGCTCCCTCCACCTCCAATGCCGTCGGGCGCACCTTCCGCCGACGCACGATTCACCAGCCAAGTCTAGTTGGCGCCTTCGATCGTGTTGCAGGAGCAGAGATAGATGTCTCCTTCCGCTCCTCGCTAGCTAGCTCTCCTAAAGAATAAAAATGCATTGGATTTGCCCGCGCTCCCCTAATTCTTTCCTTAATTGGCAAGAAACCAATTGACATTCGCCCACGCTTCCCTTTGTTCGGCAAATAAATCACTTATAACACCTCTTTTTTGGGATGTCGCTGATTTATAAGCACTCCCCCCTCGGGTGCTTCGCGACTTCGCGCTTCGAGACTAATACATACCGCGGCGCGTCGCCCAGCAGACAATGCAGGCCATCCATTCCCATTTTGGTGATTACAGCTGGGTGACACTGCCTGGGTATTGTGTTGATCTTGTTTGCACTGACATTGGCCACTGTCGTACACTTACATGCACATATAGCTAGCTATACCTGTATACACCATGGTAAAAGAATTGCTTGGTTATGTCTTTCCTCAACCAATAAGGCAGTGCCTAAGCCAAGCAGGCTTTCTGCCCAATAGCTTACTTCGCCGCAGAGAAAGTACTTTCAGCAGCCCAGAACGCTGACAGCTAAAGTACCCAAGTGGCGAAACAAGAATACCCATGTACCGGTAGCCAGAGCAGTTCCCTCGCACCAAAAAATAACAGTAAACTTCTGAGCAAATGTGCGTTGTGCCTGGAGGCCCAAACTGAGGAGCGCGGAGTGTCTAAGAGATGGCTGACGGCGAGGCACATTCACACTGCCAGAGTGGCCATGTCTGCAGTTACATCATTGCATTGTCCAATCAAATGCCCGTTTTTAATGCCATGCACAAGCGGACGCACAGACTGGAAGAGATTAAATATATTAAGGATTTAAGGATAATACGTAAAACTACGTTTGTACGTCAATCATTACATTTATATTGAATGTATTGGGCAAAGTATTGGGTATAGGGAATTTATATTGTCGCCCATTTTATTCGGTCGGAAGTGGACCGTGTGTGAGGCCAATTAAGGGACTTTGAAAACCGTCTTCTAAACGACGTCTTAGCGAACTTTGGACATTCTCTTCCGCCTCTGATCCTGGAACAGATTCCTACAGCACTTCTGGTCGACGGGGTAAGAGACAGCTTCGAGACAGCGCCCAACAGGTCATCGACTTTGCCCCGCGCCTTCTTCGATAATGGCCGTGCCCGCCTCAGAAGACTTCACTCCGCCGCCTGGAACACATGACAGGAGTAATGTAGATACTGGTGAGCGCCGTGATATGTACAAACTAACATTCTTCAACCGTTTCTAGCGTCGGAAAGCTTAGCTTGCACTGTTGCCCTTCTAAATGCTCTTCAGAACCTGGCCCACATGTACTGCGCTGTAGCAAACATACGTAGCTTTTGCCATCACAGACCACTAGCTACTCTCGCGACTGTGGGTTCTTTGGTACCTTATATTTCTGTAAATACTCACTGTAAATGCATGTGCTGTAAGCAGTCATGTGTCTGTTTTTGCTGGAGATTTCTCTGTGCATGTGTGTTGTGTGTTGTGTGTGTGTGTGTGTGTGTGTGTGTGTGTGTGTGTGTGGTGTGTGGTGTATGTGTGTGTGTGCGTGTGTCTGTCTCATGTGTCTGGTGACAGTGGTGTGTGTCTGTGTGTGCCGAGGTTACTGAGGTATATGACACAATGTCATTCACCTATTGTGAGTGACAGAGCTGCGACCAAATGGAGCAAGTATTTCGAGTATGGACGGCAGCCCCACAAATTTTTTAAACTCGAAATACTTGTTTATACTGCTCTTGCTGTACTGCAGTCATGCGGGCTTGTTTGGAAGCCACTGCACTCTTGCTGTTCTGCATACCTAGACTTTTTGCCAATTACTGAAAATTAAATTACCTCTGGAGTTAGGCATACCCTAGTTATGTACGGCAGTTATAGGTAAATGGCCACTTTCCTAAATGTGTGGGAGGGATAATACGAAGAATTCAACATACAGTTCTACTGTTGTAGTATTATATATGGAGCGATCAAAGGCCTTCAAGTTGGTATATAGGTGTGTTGTACTGTTCAGCCAGCATTTAGGTACGTTGCGATTGATGATTGTAGGTGTGCAGATCATCAGCAAAGAATACTGGAAGAAGCTGAATTTCTATTGCTTTCCTAAGGATCACAATTTGTAGTGCACATTTTCCAAGCTTCATTCCCACTTTGTTGTCAAGCACACCACCATAGGGTATATGTGTGTAGCCATTCTGCTTGCCGATGACTAATTGGAGAGAAACCCAATGCCGCCAGCAGAATGGTCTGACGTAGCTCACTGTCAGACCTACTGTCATAATATGGTATGAATTTACACATAAGCAGCACAACAATATCAAGTGCAGCAGGTTTCCAAATTAGCTCTGGATTCAAATACACTTGCACATGACAGCATGTTGTTTCTGTGCATGGCACAGCAGATGTGTGAACCATGTGTGCACCATTTTGTATAGCATGAAATAGGACACCTAATACACCACCCATCCATTATCCTGCTACAGTAACGCCTCCTCACGGTACATTATATGCATAGGTACTACAACTATGATTACTTGTTGTAATATAATTCTGTACTTATTCTGTAACAGTGCAACCAAATTCATTTGAAGCAATTCTTGCATGCAAACTCGCTACAATAAACACAGATCGCTAGAAAGAATAACTAAGTCCAAGTCTATCTTCGTGCTCTATATCCTACAAACGCATCTTAGATGGAATTTATGTGTTGTAGAAGGTTGGATAGCAAAGTCGTTTAGCTGCTCTAGCTATCCTTGCACATGTAGAAGTCTTCCATGCTAGTTACTCACAAAGGTTGAAAGAAAATGTCATGCGATATATCTTCAAAAATGGGTCTCAGCATGGCTTGGTCACCTGGCCCTTCAAAAGTTACTACACTTCAGCAGAAGATGCACCGCATTAGCTACTCACTGATGGTTATGCTAAAATGACAATAACTGGTAATCAAACAAAATTTCAATCAATGGAGTGCACTTCTTGTTCCCACCTTTGCAATGCCTGAGAGTTAGGTGGCATATGTTGCTTCAGTGAACTAAGAAATGCACAAACGAACAAACTGAATTATATTTGACATGTCATGTAGTATTTTATCTAATTTGTGATTTACTGTAGGAATACATCAAGATGCCAGCCATGCCCAATGCATTGCCAGTGATATCATCTGCCTTGCTCGAGAACAAAGTGTATGTAACTGGGTTTGCATCAGAAGATGATGACAGATTATCAATAAGGCGCCAAGTTCAGGTATATGCACTGGATGGTGAATACTGGGCTACAGTGCCTGGGCATCCTATCCTGAAACCAGCTCCAAATTACAATGTGCCCATGGCAGTCATCAATGGCCAAATTACCCTTATTGGTGGGCGAGATGCAGAAACTGATAAAATTACCAACATGGTGTCTACTTGGTTTGAGATAGAGCAACAGTGGAAACAAATCCTACCTCCCATGCCTACTGAGCGCTTAGAGAGTGGCATTTGCTACCATAACAGCCTCCTTCTTGTGACTGGA
Organism: Ianthella basta; assembly: GCA_964019415.1. Classification (NCBI taxonomy): domain Eukaryota; kingdom Metazoa; phylum Porifera; class Demospongiae; order Verongiida; family Ianthellidae; genus Ianthella; species Ianthella basta. The sequence goes on along the minus strand of OZ025870.1, from coordinate 3,342,134 downwards.
GGGGTTTTGGGAAGCACGGAAATGATTGTGACCAGCACAGTAGATGTGTACAACTTCAACACAGGATGTTGGAGCACTCCTCAGGCACTGCAACTTCCAAAGCCTCTACGATCACATCACATTGTAGTTTTTGGAGGCAATATCTACCTTATTGGTGGTGTAACTGTTTATGCCACACTACTTGTACGGGAGTATAACCATCAAGCGTGGAGGGCACAATGGAGCGATGTTGAAGAGGCAGTCATGCAGCCTTCCAAACCAGTGAAGAGTGTCTGGACACCAGTAGCAAGCCCTCCTGTTTTGCGCCCCACAGTAATTACTTGTAATAATTCCCTTTATTCTGTCGGTGGTATAAAAGAATTCTCACCTCACAAAGGAATCTACAAGTTTGTTGACAGGAAGGACAGGACAGCATGGATCAAAGTGGGAAACATGAGAGTGGGACGATATCGCCATGGTGTTGTACCACTTGAGAACTATGGTACTGCACTATTCATTGTTGGCGGTTTTATGCGTATGGCTGCAAATGGTGATGAGAGTTGTGTGAAGACTGCATGTGCAGAGATTGGGCATTTGTGAACACTAACTGGTATAAATTTCATTTCTTCCCAGTTGTTATACAAATTGGGCAAACTGTAAAATTATACATTTACACTTATTGTATAATTATACAGAAGTAACTGAACATATAAGTGTAACTGTGCTGCATACCTAGACCTTTGCCAAATACGTACTGTAAATTAAATTACCTCTGGAGTTAGGCATACCCTAGTTATGTATGGCAGTTATAGGTAAATGGCCACTTTCATAAATGTGAGGGAGGTATAAGACGAGGAATCCAACATACAGTTCTACTGTTGTAGTATTATATATGGAGCGATCAAAGGCCTTCAAGTTGGTATATATATAGGTGTGTTGTGCTGTTCAGCCAGCATTTAGGTACGTTTTGATTGATGATTGTAGGTGTGCAGATCATCAGCGAAGAATACTGGAAGAAGCTGAATTTCTATTGCTTTCCTAAGGATCACAATTTGTAGTGCACATCTTCCAAGCTTCACTCCCACTTTGTTGTCAAGCACCACCATAGGGTATAGTGTGTAGCCATTCTGCTTGCCGATGACTAATTGGAGAGCAACCCAATGCTGCCATATGCATGCAGCAGAATTGTCTGACGTAGCTCACTGTCAGACCTACTGTCATAATATGGTATGAATTTACACATATGCATAAGCACACTACAGAAAAAGCCTGCGTATCCAATGCGTATAGATTTTGTATACTCCTTGTGCATACGCGCGTATGTATACGTATGCAAATTCCCTGCCGTATACAAAGTCATTAGCAATTCATTACTGCAGATGAATGTCATTTGCTGGCATGAATCTACTTACATACTATGATAATCATATTCATAATTGTGTGGAATGTGTGTATCCACAGAAAATGGCCGCATCGAGCTGCATATGGCCAAGAGTAGATAAGAGATGTTCTTCTTTTCACAAAGAATTGAAGTCGTGTCTTTAGCGCATCATCCTCTTAATTGGAACTTGTCTTTCACGTTCTACCCCACTTGCGAAAGGCCGTGACCAAGGAATGAACACTGTCAACAAGCAAAGAAAGGTAATAGTTGTAGTTCAACGGGGGACAGATAGCTGGGCTGCTAGGGACAGAAAGACACTGAAGGTTAACGATGTGTTACTGTGTGTATTGTTGTATCTTAAGGACCTTTCGTCCGTCCGTCGTTGTCTCTCTGTACCCTAATCTCCCTCTGTATGTTCTCTGGCCTGCCTCTGTCTGTACTGTTATACTTTCAGTTTAACTTCCCTGTGCATTCTTTGCTCGTATATTATTTAGCCCGGAAGAAACAGTGTACAGCTAGTTTTCTGTGAGGTTTGTGGGAGCAGTCAGGACTGTTGTGACTGCTCTGCATGGTGCTGACCTAAATCATGATGATTACTTTAGTGCAGCGCCGATCTGTTGGCACACACTATAGAAGCAAGTCATCCATGCATGTATATAGCAGTTTTGTCTTGCATTCATTCTGCATTTCTCTGTCTCTGCCATTTCTTGGCAACTGTGATGTGACTATGTGGGTATGGCTAACGTAATCCTGCTCTACGTGTATCCACCCAAAACATTGACTTGAATCAAACCCAGGTTAATATACCCAGGTTGAATGCAGATGGTGATGCCCATGTGAAAGGGGTTATAGACAACAGCAGCAGCTGCATGCTGTGTGCTAGGATGAGCCTGGAAAAGTGTCTACTATCATGCATGAGGAAGCTGTCACTGCACGTAAGCATGAAATTGTATAACTTCCAATGTGCATAAGGAGAAGGCAATGGAACAAGTTAGTGCTTTGTTGTAACTACTGCGTGCAACTGCACCATCGTAAGAATATTTTCTGTTACTACTATATATAGTGCAGATACTGCAAAACTGTCTGAGTGGGTTCCATGGATTTGTTGCCATGTGAGTCATCATAGTGGAAAGCACATCAAAGGTAGTCCACAAAAGTTAACTACCAAATTCACTCCCAGCAAGCCTGATGATGGCCTGGTATTGGCCGAAACACATTTTTGTGCGTCGTTTGCACTGGAGTGTACTATAATTATCATGTAAAACGTTGTCTCATGCATGGTCTTGAAAGCCATGCAATAATAATATCAGTCTCTGTTTGTCATATTTGGGTTCTTATAATGGTTGTGTACATTACGCTTATGCAATTTCTTATATCTGTACATGCAACAAACTGCGCCAATTGCAACCCTGCCTATTGCATGTTCAGCAATGTTGGCTCCACACATTGCGTATATGCACAATACATGCGCAACTCATGCATGCATCTGTCTGCCATTTTGTGGGATCAAAAGAGCATGCTTTGGTGTGTCTCATCTGGCGGCCAGTGCATCCAGCATGTTGAATTGATGGCAAGGCCATGGCACTAAATATGGACAAATGTGGACAAATTGGGGGTTTTAGGCTCAAACTTCTGCAAATTCCAGAATACTTAGCTGTACAATTGCACAAAGCCCTGGCTGCCACAGTCCAATCCAGGAAATGCAACATTGCTTGCACAATAGCAGTGAAGTTGGCATCAAACTGAAGCACTCATTGCTGTGAATGCAAGCACACAAAGCATCATGTCATTGTGAGGTCGTCTGATGCCTGTGCTGGAGTTAAAATGGTGTGTATAGAAAGCAAACTTCATGCATTACAGTGTACAATAATCATTTCTGCTTGTGGCCCAGTAGCACTGCAAAACCTAAACTAAAAGCTCCTAGTCCAGGGCAGCGAATCCAGATCGCATGAATAGCGCGGGCAGAAGTGTGGATACGCGCGTATACTATAGTGTAAACGGCGCGCTAAATTTGCGGATGAGCAGTGAAAATGACGTATTATCACGTGCTACATGCGACTGACCAATGAACGAGCCGAATTGTTACTATTGGCGGGAACCAGTGGGAATTATGGGCGTTGTTTCTGAAGGAAGAACTTGCTGTTGACCGCCTTCCCTGTCTGATTGAACAGTAAGATCACCAGTCAAGCGTGTACTGGAGCTACAGCTGCGTTGCTTTTAAATGCTTGGGAACTGGTAAGAAAAGGTGTAGTTTAAGCTGTTTATCGTTCACACAGCTAATAGCTACATACGTAGTAATCTCTCCCGCTATTCTGATGATATGGTTAGTTTGCCAAGCATTTCCCGTATTTTTGAGGCACTTCCTAGTATTTTGTTCGCGTAGCTGCTTAAATGTACCGTCGTTGCGTCAAGATACGTAATTAAGACGACTGCCAGCAGTGAAGACTCTCAAAGCCTTCCCATTCGTTTAGGGATTGTAGTTGGTCCATCCACTGATACCTTTATAGCTTGTTTTCTAATACATTTTAGTGCTTGTCAGTGAAATCTCCCTTTTCCCTCCTGATTCAGATATTTGTATGCACCTCTCATGCAGATTCAAGTCGTTCCACTCCATTCGGAATTGGCCGTACATACACACACAATGTAGTGTATTCCTTATCACTGTCCGATACACTAATTGTATGCATAGCTTTACTGCTGCTCTCAAATGCTTGTAGTGTGTGTGTGTGCAGTTTTAAACCAGCATGCATCTAACTCTCAAAGCAGTTAGCCCTATGCCTTCTCCAAGAAATATCCTACTGTATTCAGTGCAAACAGTTCTATATCCACTGGACCTAGGATGCACATGTAGACAGAATTGGGTCACATTGGACATCAAACATAAAGCTGCATTTCTGCAGTTAGCTGTTTCTCTACAAATATCGCCGTTGATAGGAACAACTCTTCAAGCTTGCATGCTTGGCATTCATATACCAAGGTGGTTGTGCTCATAGTGAAGGCCTCAGACTTTAAGTTTTCACTGGTTCATCACTGCAGGATGCTGGTTATACCCTCAACAGAATCTGGTATTTGCTGGATATACTCTGTGTGAGAATCTGGTGTCTTCAATATGCTGGATATACCGTCAGAGGAATCTGGTATCTGCTGGATGCACTCTGTGTGGGAATCTGGTATTTGCTAGATATACTCTGTGTGGGAATCTGGTATTTGCTGGATATACTCTGTGGGAATCTGGTGTCTTCAACACGCTGGATATACTGTCAGAGGAATCTGGTATTTGCTGGATATACCGTCAGAGGAATCTGGTATCTGCTGGATATACCGTCAGAGCAATCTGGTATTTGCTAGATATACTCTGGGAATCTGGTGTCTTCAATAAGCTGGATATACTGTCAGAGGAATTTGGTATTTGCTAGATATACTCTGTGTGAGAATCTGGTGTACTGCAGCTTACTCTCAACCTGCAAACTTGCATTAATGTTCTGGTACAGAAAAATGGCGAAGGTGAACGGGTATTGTACCGTACCGAACCGTATCATTCTAGAATAGCTCAGTCCGCTTCTGCAACCTTACAGTACCGTAATGGTACGGTATGCCACTTGTGCTATGCAGGCACTCGTGCACCAACTTCACTGGACTACACACCAGATGTTTCAGGGGCTCTGAAAGGCTACATAATGGACGACTATGCTGAACAAGCTGCAGTGAGATGAGAGTGAGCTGGTCGGTCATTGCTTTCCATTTGGATTGCCGACACTAGTACTGTCTCTGTCATGTGTTGCTACGTGTACACGGTTCAAATTATTGTACTGTACCATATACCAGTGTAGTGTAAACATGGTTCAAGCAGTGAGTAACCCACGTATTGCTGCATGTTGATTGCACTGCATGTATAGCTATATTACAGATATTTATGCAGATATAACTTTCAGTGTATGCTGATGTAGCTACTGAACACAATTCTATCTGCACCTCTCCATACAGTTGTTTAATTCTGGGTCAGTTTTGTGTTGGGAAGAGTTGGGCCACTGTAGGTGGTGAGTGTATGTGCTTAGTACATCTACATCAGCTGTTTTGCATGCTACATACACGTAGACGCCAATGTGTTCTTACATTTTTGCAGAGTTGAACGTGCTAAATATTGTATGAACAATGGAGGCAAAAGCTGAAAAGGAATCAACACAGTCCTCTTTTAGGATACCTAGCCAGTCATTAAAGAAGACAAGACAAGGTGGACAGCCTACAACTCAGCCACGATACGACTACTGCAACAGACGGTAAGGCTCGCTGTACACATCGTATATGTGTAATTGCTCATACAATTATATTCCTGCTGTGCCAACTTATGCAGATCTGGCTGTTCTCATATGAGAAGAGGAGGGATTGTGACAAAGATTCATTGCAGTATACGCGGCATTGGTGTAATTATGAAAGAGGTCTTCTGAGCAAAATTATGTACCTGCTTTGTTTGCTATATGTCCTTTGCTCAGAATTTCTTTTCATAGCAAATAGGTTGATTTGTAGCTATTTAATGCAACTATTTTATAAGGCAACTTTTCTCTAACTCAATTGCATGTTTTATTTCCTGTATTAACCTATTATTATTTTCATTTCAAATTTGAAGAGAGGATGAATGCATGGGAATGGAACCTCTATTAGCTAAGTTAACCCAGTGGAATAAGTATAAACATTGCCATTCTAGGCAATGAATACATTTATGTATAGGCCCAGAGGTGTTCCAGCCTTAGACCACATAATGACATTCATTGTAGTATCCACCTGGGTATGCAAGGTTGCATACGCCTTGTGCCAATACAAAGTTTGCATACATGTGGTATACAAAGTGTGTATTCTCGATGTATACCCTGCGTATCCACAATAGTATACAGAGTGTATACTTAGCCTTTTCCTGTAGTGGCAGCGCAACACTATCAAGTGCAGCAGGTTTCCAAATTAGCTCTGGATTCAAATACACTTGTATATAACAGCATGTTGTTTCACCATGTGTGCGTGCACCATGTTTTGTATAGCATGAAATAAGACACCTAATACACCACCCATCCATTATCCTGCTACTGTAATGTTAACGCAGCAGCCAGTTTATCTAGAATGGCATGACTGTGTTTCTACACCATCTTCTTCACTATCTGCATTCCTAATGTTCTTGTATTAATATTTCCAACGGTATTGGCATAGTCCTGCAGTTAAGGACAAGCTGAAAAGCTTGCGCCATATGAACTACGAAGGGGTTCATCTTAATTTGATGCACATATAATATCACTCATAACATAATAATTATGTTGATGCCACGAACAAGTGCAGCAAGCAAATGGAGTCACTGGAGTTTGTGTGAGTGGCAAATGTAACCTTAGTCTCGCGTAGCCAGACCGCTCCTCCCCTCCATTTTATATTATGACGTCATCGGTCGGGGAAAAGGGTCTGGTCATAATATAAAATGGAGGGGAGAAGCGGTCTGGCTACGCGAAACTAATGTAACCTGTGCCAGGACTGAATAAGCTTAGTCTCGCGTAGCCAGACAGCTTCTCCCCTCCATTTTATATTATGACGTCATCCCCGACAGATGACGTCATATATAAAATGGAGGGGAGAAGCGGTCTGGCTACGCGAGACTAGAATAAGCTATAGTTGCAGTAAGGAGTAGTCTGGTTCACTAGACCTTTCCAGTAAGCACCTCAGGTTGAGGAGGGTAGGGACAATCTAGTTGTGATTAGTTAGTTAACACCTTTGAACTAATGATAGCACACTTGCGTGAATGCAGTTGATCCCTGAAACAATGACCTTTGGTTTGGCTCATGATCATTCCTTGCTTTTCTTGCTGTGGATTATGCAACTACCCATCTCTGTATACCTCAAGTCATGAATTCTGTTGCACCAATTTGGTGCAATGCATTTGCTTGATCAAGAAGATATATTTTGTGACCAGACTGTACATCCCCTTCACATACCCTTTAGCGCTTACTGGGGTGGTCTATAGTGAGCCAGACTAGTATAGAGGCTTACTGTAGAAACTTCAACCCTGGGGTTGTGTATCGACCTCAGCTTTCCAAGGTTGATATAAGCCTCACGGTACATCATATGCATAGCTACTACAATTATGATTACTTGTTGTAATATAATTCTGTACGTATTTTGTAACAGTGCAACCAGATTCATTTGAAGCAATTCTTGCATGCAAACTCGCTGCAATAAACACAGATATCACTAGAAAGAACAACTAAGTCCAAGTGTATCTTCGTGCTCTAAATCCTACAAACACCTCTTAGATGGAATTTATGTGTTGTAGAAGGTTGGATAGCAAAGTAGTTTAGCTGCTCTAGCTATCCTTGCACATATAGAAGTCTTCCATGCTAGTTACAAAGGTTGAAAGAAAATGTCATACGATATATCTTCAAAAATGGGTCTCAGCATGGCTTGATCACCCGGCCCTTCAAAAGTTACTACACATCAGCAGCAGACGCACCACATCAGCTACTCACTGATGGTTATGCTAAAATGACAATAACTGGTAATCAAACAAAATTTCAATCAATGGAGTGCACTTCTTGTTCCCTTCTTTGCAATGCCTGAGAGTTATAATTAGGTGACTTATGTTACTTCAGTGAACAAAGAAATGCACAAACTGAATTTAATTGTTCATGGATGCTTGACATGTCATGTATTCATTGTATCTAATTTGTGCTTTGCTGTATATAGGAATTCTTCAAGTTGCTGGCCATGCCTATCAAATTGCAAGTGATTTGAGAACAAAGTGTATGTAACTGGGATTGCAAAAGAATCCGATGATGATGACAAATTTTCAAAACGACGCCAAGTTCAGGTGTATTCACTGGATGATGAAGAGTGGGCTAAAGAGCCTGGAGATCCTATGCTGACACCAGCTCCAAATTACAATGCGCCCATTGCAGTCATCAATGGCCGAATTACCCTTATTGGTGGGCGAGATGCAGAAACTGGTAAAATTACCAACATGGTGTCTACTTGGTTTGAGATAGAGCAACAGTGGAAGCAGATCCTACCTCTCATGCCTACTGAGCGCTTAGAGAGTGGCATTTGCTAAGACAACTTAGCTTTGGATGCGCTCTAGGCTCTATAACAACTTAGCCTTCGGTGCGCTCTGTAGCTTACTGTTAGGTTAGGTGTTTTGTGTGCAGAGGGTAGGTTGTCCGAAAACGGCCATAGCTGTCAAAGGGAATGTGTATACATGGTTGTACGTATTTTTGTAGCTCATTTAATTATGTAGACTTGGCATGCATATAATATGTTATATACCCCGTTGCCATGGCAACCGCGCGAAAATATATCGCGTAAACAAGCCAGCCGGGATATAACAGGATTTAAGAAGCATATATATGCACAGGGGCGCTTAAATCCTGTTATATCCCAGCCCAAATATGGAAGGTGTGAAAGACAACAAAGAATTGTTATATGAGGAAGCCATACATCAAAGCAAGCTGCAGTGGTCTAATTTCGCATAACGCCACTGTTTACACTTTCACACCTCATAACACACTGTGTCGAGGGGGGCTCTTATTGGTTCACCCAATCACTTTCCACCCTTAAACAAACATTTTGTTTACTGCTTTAGCAAAATGCCTTTGATATTCATCACCTTGTGAACTTTCTCATGAACATTGGCTCTGAAATGATGAGTGCTTGGCACTTGGAAGCATGGTCATTAACATAAATGTATGCCTAGCACACGTGTATTTTTATGGCAGTGACATGTAATCGTGCATGTAATGTCTTTAGTGATAGAGAAACCAACATTCCCTTTTCCAAGTTCACTTTATGGATGAAATTGAAGGTAGGTCTTGCCATTCCCAAGTTCTCCAGTCGTTTAAATCCTAGTACACTCTCTAAAAAGAAAGTTCTCCCTTCATACGCTGCTTGCAGGACTTCTAATCATATGCCCTAGTGCCGACTCAAGCGGCGCCGACGTTTTATTCAGTACGAGAGGCCGCAGACCGTCTTTTTCTTGCGACGCTTCTCGCCTTTCGCCTTGTGCTCCGATAAAAGCGTGTTCTCTGGTTTCTATAGTTACTTCTGTCAGGTTCGTTCGGTAAATTCATTCGACAGCGAACGAAATCAAGCGCTAATCCCTGCTGTTTGAATCGTAACAAGTCAGTTATAACATGGCCGCGAGGGCGCTTAGCTGATTTATCGCACTCGGGCGCTTCGCGCCCTCGTGTGATAAATCAGCCAGCGCCCTCGCGGCCATGTTATAACTAGTACTTGTTATTGATAACAACGAATGTGTCAAATCACACCAAAGCACAAATGCACAAATGCAGCAACTTGTCAGCTTCAACTTTGCGTGGCTTTGGAAGAGTCCATAGATCCCGTTGCCATGGTAACGTGCGTCTAAACGATGTTTCTAAACATAATAGACACCCCGGGTGCTGTTTCGCGCCGTGGTCTATTTCGTCTAGCCGTGTTCTAATTCGACGCGCGGCGTTCGCGCCTATGCTCTAAATGCCGATTTAGAGCATGGGCGTGGCACGCGCGGCGTTCGCGCTATGCTCTAAATAGCGATTTAGAGCATGGGCGTGGCTTGGGCACGTGGTCTATAGCAGAGAAACTGCAGCTGTATAAGCAATAGTAGCTAACGCCACAGCATACGATGCACAGGTCGCCCGGCTCACTTGTTTTGTCGAAAAACAAGGTAAAGCGACAATGCGGCTACGGACCAGAGCCAAGAAAGGAACTGGTTAGCTACGAGCTGGGGAACAAGCTTTGGTTAAAGACACCGCTCTGGGAAACGCTGTGGCTGACGTGACTGACAGTGAGTAAGCTTACACTTAGCTGACGCGCCGCGTCCACTGCCGACCTGTGGGGGGCGTCTGCTGCGAGATGACCAGCCCAAGTTCAGACCCGAATCAACGACGTTTTCTTAGCCATTGTCAGAAAAATCAAACTACTTCCGGATGACGCAAGTACGAGTAGGTAAACTGATTCGCTGCCGCTCCTTGACCAATAGTTGGGATCTATAACACTTAAATGCTGACCAATCGGTGTCTCTGAAGATTTAGACCACTTGGCACTCGGGCGCTTCGCGCCCTCGTGCCTCGTGCTCTAAATCTCAGAGACACCTCTTGGTCAGCATTTAACTATTACGTAAAGCATTGAAAAGGAGAATACCTCTCTCCACCACGCTGCAACCATGCACGCAAGCCAACAATGTAAAGCGCTCCGTAGCCGAGCTAGATAAACCATGTACGCGACCCGCACAGTGCACAGATGAGAAACAGCAAGCTCGTGCGTCAATTCGTACGCAAGGGCACTCAAACTCACTGCAGCAGTGGGAACGCACTATTTCAAGGAGAACAGAAAGTCGAGTAACGAGCGCAAAGAACCCTCGAAGCCGACGAAGGCCGAGAACGTCGCAGAAGCCTTAGTTACTTCACTGGCCCCTTAGAGTGTTGCTCCAGTGGCTTAACTGCAGGCGAAAACTTCACAGCACTTGTGAATTCAAATAAAATTGGCAGCCGCTCTTCAGATCTGCCGCCCTGGATGAAGCCCGCCTTTCGAATAAGAGCCTAGACGCGCTAGGCGGGGTATATATCACTTATACCACGGCGCTTCGGTGTATATGGATTTTAGATGCGCTCGCCCTCGAGCGCTTCGCGCCCTCGGCATTGTGCGCCTGAAATCCATATACACCTCAGCACCGTGGTATAACTAATACTAATGTCCTGCATTAATCAAAGACTCTCTGAAAGTAAATTACTGACTTCAACATGCAATCGGTTCCTCCCCCCTGGCATGATCCCAGCTGTGTCTGAGGAGGATAGTTATGTAACTTGAACTCAAGTATGTCAATACAATGAGTTGGCAGAAGGCCAGGGTATGCAGCAACCAATTAAAGTTGTGGGTGTTGTGATGTAACTACTAACATCCCCCATTCCAATTGTTGCTATGGTTACGTACACTCTTGATGATGTGCATGATTTATTGTTAGGATTTTAGTTTGTTTCAATCTTTTATTATTATTAAGTGCAATTAAGATGTAACTACTCTTGAACTCAAACCCCAACATTTGAACCAGTAACCAAGTGACGTTTCCACTTGCCCAGTTGCTAAGCAACCATAATCTGATCCCAAAGTAGACATGGCAAACTCCCTTCGACTGTCACCCATACTGCCTGGAACTATTGCTTTGGGGATGTGGACTTAGACCACATACTGCATACCCACGGATGGGCCTGATCACATCGTTACCAATGGAGAAACACCACCCTTCAGACTGTGGCTTGGAGCGCCCAAGATGCCGACGTAGGCCCTGAAGAGCCACTACAGCAATTACAAACACTACTACGCAACAATAAACATAATCAAACCTGGACAATACCTGATCTGCCTGTAAGCTGGGAGCTGTAATTGGGCTAAGACAGCACAGGGTGAGTCATGCCACAGTATGTACATACCTTTACAGGATTTACCGAGCCTACCTTAACCCCTAGTAATACCTACTTACCTTCCACTTCAGATACCTTGCCAGCCTCCTTTGCAAGGAACTCAGGTCACCCACCATGGGGTTGTAGCTTACTTAGTTGTGGAAGCAACATAACCGTGGACGTTTGCCCACTGACTGCCCATTCCCAATGTAGACTATACATTGGGGCAGGGTGGGTGGGAACTTCACTTCTCCAACGTTGCTGTTAAGAGAATGTTCTGTTACTACGGACTCGCTGGGATAACGGATTAGATAGCGACGTTATTGGCAGCCCATTTTGCGCCATTTTGGCAGAAACCCTGGCCACCATGTTATAACCTTTGATGTTCCATTTGTATGTTAACTCTGTTTAACCTCAGGGTTAAACTTGAGACACATAATTGTAATAGCATCTTAAATAGTGGAAGTCCTAAGTTGTTCATGTGGTTGGAATATAGCAGTGTATCATTATGTGTGTTGTTATATGTATGTGTCATTATATTAATTCAATTTGCTTTTTATGTAATTTGAATTCACCTCCATCCTTAATTTATCTTAACATTTGTAGTCCCAGCTGCAGTTGCTGGATACAAGAGGCCAGTCTCTGGTGAAGACAATAGTGCTCCTCCAGCTAAAATAAGCAGTGGAGAATACAGCGGTGAGTTGCATATTGCTCATTCCTCAAGCTATTGTAGCATGACTTAAAGGGAAAAGTTGCAAATTTGTGCTGTAAGCATTCATGTGTCTGTCTGTGCTGGAGATTTCTCTGTGCGGTGTGTGTGTGTGTGTGTGTGTGTGTGTGTGTGTGTGTGTGTGTGTGAGTGTGTGTGTGTGTGCATGCGTGCATGTGTGTGTGTGTGCGCGCGCGTGCGTGCGTGTGTGTATGCATGTGTGTGTGTGTGTGCATGTGCATGGGTGTGTGTGTGCGTGTGTCATGTATGTCTGGTGCCAGTGGTGTGTGTGTGTGTGTGCAGAGGTCACTGAGGTGTATGACACAATGTCATGTTTACCTATTGTGAGTGACAGAGCTGCTACCGAAGTGAGCAAGTATTTTGAGTTTGGGGCGGTAGCCCCACAAGTTTTTTAACTCAAAATACTTGTTTCATAGGAAATATTGGTCCCCCGGACCAGAATTTTCTGCAAATAATGGTCCTACCCTGAAACTTTTGATCCCTTTAAGTAAGGTCTAAGGGTTGAATGAATACTCTGTATTAAGTTTGACTATTCGTTGCTTTCAGTGAACGAATATTCGAATATTCGTTCCACCGGAAGTGATTACCAAATATGGCCGTCTTCTGTGGAGTGGTCACCGAAAATGAAGTGAGGGCTTCTCAGCTGGCTCAGGCATCATAAAGGGTTGGTTCTCCAATACCAGCTTCAACCCTGTTGTGAAGCTGGTATTAGAGAACCAAACCTCACCGAAAATGGGAGGAGAAAGTCGGATGAAGAGCAGAACGGGCAAATGTGACCTGGCAGAAAGCATTTTTCTGCAGTCTCTGCGTAATCCATAACAAATAGGAGGTGTTTCGTTCCGTAGATATTGACTGATTCATGAGTGAGACGAATTTTACGTGGTTCGCGGCCATTTTTAAACGTCATTAAGCGTCACCAATATTCAAACAAATAAAATTCTTCTTCGAATATTAGGCTACCGAACGAATATTCGAATATTCGGTTATTCGCTCGACCCCTAGTAGGGTCACACAATTCTCGAAATAGCTAGCTATGTATGCATAATATTATTTTAGGACAAGGTAGATTATAATGGTACAGCATCAAATAATACATGGGATAGCTAAATAGTGTCCAATAGTAAATGGCTAAGAATAATAGTACAGCATCAAATAATACACATAGGATAGCTACATAGTTTCCAATGGTACATAGGCAATGTTGCTAGCTAACATGAACAGTCACTACAGAACCACTGTTCTTGTTTGCTTGGCTCTTCTGAATCGATACACTTAAAGTGAAACCATTCATCACAGCTGCCACACATGATCATATCCTTATCCCATGTGTCTGGCTTAGAGCACTTGCAGAACAGCTTGATCTTGATGTCACTTCTCTCCTTCCTGCTGCTTGGCCTTCTTTTGAATTACTCCTTTCCTGCTGTCAGGGTATCCATCACGGTAGGTAGAAGAGGTTATGTAGAGATACGCTTCTTCAATTAAATTGCCGTTATTCTATTCTCCAGGTCCTGTACTGTGCTTCTCTTCTTCCACATAGTATTCCTCTCCGCTGTCCACGCTGTGCTTCTTCTCTTCACCGTCCATTGCTCACAAATGACACCTTCTGTGTCACCTCCTGCACATTGTACAGAATTCTGTAAGTTCTTCTTGCGTGATCGTCACGGTCCGATCTAGCCACTGCATGAACTAAACACGCTAACATGCCCACGACAGACCTTGCAAGCTCAGCGCTACTGATACCGTAGTACCTTTAGACGTTAGAGCGTTTAAAGCTTGCTACTACCCCACTGTGATTGCTGCATACAGTTTGTACAAGATGGACCAATATTCCAATGTTGGTCCAATATTTTCAGGAAAGAATGGCCCGCCCGGAGATGTTATGGCCTTCCTGGACATGTACAGAGCACACATGAAGGGTAAACGTTTTGCTGCGTCGGTTAATACCAGCTTATTTAATGCATTTGAGTGTCATTGCCATCGAGTGTGGTCGCTGCGTACGTGGCCACTTTGTGTCGGTTTATGCTTGCAAGACAACGAGTTCTACGGTAGGAACGATTCCACTACTCCAGCGATTCACATTCTAAAATAGTAACACGACTCCCGTGGGTAGGATGTCCAGAAAGCAATTATTTGCATGGGTGCTGCCCGGTCCTACCCTTCCTTTTTTATTTATTATGCACTCCTGGCTCAGATATTACGTAGTAAACCTATACATGATGGTGCCATCTATAGATGGGCCTGCTTAAAACTAGCTGTGCGTCCTCGGCAGGCACAGTGCCTCATGCTTGTGATTTCATTGCTCAGAGTGCTATACCGCTACAACTGGCAACCTAGCACATTTTGACCTTGTGGGTCAGGTTCTAATCAATCGATGACCTTGTACAACGACCAATTAAGCCTACTCAGTTATACTCATCAATACTATAGTTATGTTTCACCTAACAAGTGATTTCAATGTGGAATTTGCATACCTTCCAAAAGGTGAGGAATGTGGTCCTATTATCCCTTGATCTGAAATGTGTCTGCTATTGTATGTTGTTGTGATGTAAACAGTAAGTTGTTTGTGAATTCAGTCCAAATGTAATCATTGAACATATGGGGGAAGGTACGAGCCTTAAAGATGTAGTCTCTTATGGCTGATCCAGCTTTCTTGTGCTTACTGACACTCTGCAGATAACTCAGTGGATGCCATTCTACAAGAATTCAGAGATGTCATTTTGAGCAACGTGAATGCCAAAACATGTGCACCAGAGCTGAGACGTCAAGGGGTCATAGCAAAGAGCACTGAGACTGACATTGAACAAGCAAAAGATGCAAGATCAGCTTGTGGAGTACTTTACGACCATTTATGCCAGAATTGCTCATTTGAGCAGATTGTGATGCTGCCGAGAGTACTGATGGGAGTTGACGATGGCTTTGGCAGGACAAAGGAAGTTGGGCAACGATTGCATATGCGAATCCATGGAATTGATCCTGGTAGCTCTGATCAGCAACTGAGCCCACATCCATTACCAATGAATACAACAAACACAGGTGATAAGGACTAGCATCACTCGACTAATGCATAAATTGATACGGTATTATGCATCTCTTTCAGTAAAGAAGGAAGTGGGATCCATGCTTCATGATGCGCATGTGGGAGTTTAGAATAATGTCCCTAGCCACGTATGTACATTTTACATATTGCTGATGTTCACTGTACTTATTGTCACAAAGTGAACCATCAGCGAGAAGACTGGATTTGTTATAGAGTCATCATCAAGAATTAACTGCGATCTTACCTCATAGTCGGCAACATACTGCTATGCATTAACTCATTAGTGCTGAATGACCACTGTACTACATAACACTCACAGCTCGATTACACTAGTGGAACAGTTACATAACTGGTTATGAGAACCGTTCTATGGATCAGTTCTCATCAGTTCATGAGCCCCAGTTTACACTAGTTACAGCAGAACAGGTTCGAGTAATGCAAATGAAGTGCAGAAAAGGACTGTAGTAGTCTACAACACATGATTTTCATTGCTGAATTTTTGAACGAAAGGCGCAGTTATTGGTAATTGCTGCCTGAGCGGCCCTCTCCCATACACATTTCGATCGAAAGAAGCACCTCTGCGTTACTCCAGACACCAGCCATTGCTTTTACCTGCTTAGAGCATGATACAGGTAGCTACTGTAGAATTGAACTACTGAAGCTTCTCTATGCTCTCCAACTACCCGATTACGTGCGAGACAAGTGGCGTGAACAGCCGCTTATGAGAATGACTAGTGGTCACTTGCATTTTGGTAGATAAAACAAGCCTATATTTTGCAAAGTAGAGAGAGGCTCTGTCTGACATATATAAATGTATAGGCATGCGAAAGACACTGTTGTGAACTGCACGTGGCAGTAAACCAGAGCCAGCACCCTCCATGATCTATATGGATGCTGGCTCTGGTTCATTTCACTGCCATTCTAGGCATGCATTTAAAGGGACTCTGTAAGCTTGTGAAGAGCACAGCATGACTCCTATCATGTTCCAGAACAACAGTGTGAAATACTAGGGCTTGTTGTTTCTGACGATATGTCCTTGCCTTCTCATGTGCAAAGAGATACCGACAGGGGTAGCATCTTTGTTGACATCCAGCGATACTTATCCCCTCGGGGAATATTTGACTTGAGTTGAATAATATTTGACTTGATTGTGATAGCATTGCATCGGATCTTACCTGTACATACATAATTTATGTAAGCACATTTGTCACCGGATCAAAGGTGGTTAAATTGAACTTGTTACAACCCATTTTTTGCTATTCATTTGTCTCCTAAAATTGCATGACGCTAGATGGCAACCAATATAGACACAAGAGTTAACCATTGTCCACCAACAGTTAATCGTTAACTGTTAACAGTTGCCTGCATGCAGGTGCAATTTTTTTTCAACATGTAGTCTTATGCACGAATGATGCAAGTATTGGAAATCACCCAGTTGTCACTCGGTGTTTCCAGTGCCCACTAACATCAGTCAGATAAAGTGCCCATCTTACTCCTCTGCAGACTGGCAGATAACAATTGCTATCTAGCTTTTCTGTAGCAGCTGCAAGGATCCATACAACATTTCTGTACAAGAGTCTCTCCTGAAAGTAAAGGCTGAGTAATTAGCTGCTTGGAGTACGCTGTCAAAATCACCTCGACATTGATCACAGAACAGACTATGACACATGAAGCAACATAAGTTTGTAAATTACTGTTAAATCTCATGAATTGCAGTTAACTGTTAATTGATCGTTGATAAGTGTTAGCTGTTTGTGGTTAGTCATTCTTTGGATACCGTTATCTGTTTGCTGGCAGTTTTCGCTGATAATCTCAAGTTCAAAGATGCGTACAATGGCTATTATAGTTGCATAAAAGCTAATTTCTGATACCATGCAGCTCAGTTTGTTATTGCTTTTCTCGTTGATTTTGATTGTACTAGCAGAGAAGGGCACCTTCTGCACCCTCCTCTGCTGCAGTGCCCGACGCAGGTGCTTCCAGTGCTTTTGATGCTAAGCACTTCCAAACCTAGCTACCAAGTTAAGGCTACTGAGTGATAACTATAGACGTTGTATAGTTGCAGTGAGCTATAGAGTTGCATGCAGCTGACTGTTCCCTTGAGCTGATTCCTTGTTATTCCCTTCAGCTGACTCCTGGTGGTGACTCCGGAGTGAGCATGTGTCTCCTCTTCAACCTCGAATCACCTTCTGCAAGGTCAAGCGTCTTGTATTGCTCTCCAGTTGTCAGCGGTTCCTAAGAGCTCTCATCATACCCGAATGTCTTGATTTCTTGGTTGGTCCGGTGTTGTCCTTAATGTTCGGCATATTTGCACTGCAGCAGTTGCAAATTGTGTTGTAGGGAGAAACGAATAATTGCAATGACGTCATGGGTTCATTACACAACCCTATCGTTGCACCATCTCCCCAGGAGGAGTTTTAAACAAAGGAATTTGCTGCAAATTTTGTAATCTACTTCGCTTTCCTCTGTAAAACAAAGATGGTGTCCCATTGTAATGTATGGCGAGTCTGCTCAAAGTACTGCCAGTTTTCTCATGATTCACTCACGCACTCCATATTATGATTTAACTCAAGGCTAGTCTCCCCTCAGGCCTCCGATCCAGTCCCGTCTGACAGTCTCTGGTGCATTGTAGCTAGCTAGCTATATATACTTCAAGGGCAGCACTAGTTCATGAACGCTTCGCAGTATTTGTAATTGCGCACAAACTAGCTATAGTAGTGGTAAGCAATCAAATGGGTGGTCAGACGTGTTAGGTAAGAAACCGCCCTGAATCGGGGGACGTCCAGCCACGCCTTAATTTGGGCCTCATCCACATACCCTGGCCATGGTTTCATGCAATGAACGAGTAATTTCCAGAGTAGTCCAAGTTCATTTTATGGGCATATGGCCTGTGACACAATCAGTTATAGCTACTTAGCTGTGTAACTTACACTATAATAACAGGGTAGCTAAACAAAGCTATTTTCAGCACCGACGATGGACATTAGGGTTAGGGTTTAGCTAGCTAATAGGGTTAGGATGAGGAACGAGGAACAAAATGTGTTGAGTTTAACTCAGTAGCAAGAACTAGTACTGTATCGTAAAAGGGCTGGCTGTAGACACAGCTGTGGAGTGGATACTGAACCCTAAGCAATCTGCCTTCAGCTACAGCCGATTTCAGAATTGTTGGCCAAAAGGCAAATGGCAAATGGCGTGACGTCATAGCAAATGGCAATACTGTACAATAGGAGTGATGTAATAGCAAGCAGTTACACTATTAGTGACGTCGCGCCATTTGGCCGTTCTGCCAATTGTCATTTGGCCAACCATTCTGAAATTGGCTGTAAGGGCACTTCCTCGTGCATACGTAGCTGTGGATGCTGTACCGTAAGCAATCAGCCTTCAGCTAAGGGCACTTCCTAGTTCACTACCACCCCACAGACATAGATGCATTAGAATAATTACAGATACCATTTGCAACTTAAGATCTGTGACCGTTCACCATATCTGATTGAACCGACTATTAAACTCACTGATGATGGTGATGAGGAATGATATTGAGTAGGTTCGGTGTTCCCTGGTTAAGAGCGTTGAAGCAATATAGCATGTTTGCTATAAAGTTGACAAAAGGAGATAAGGGTTTGGTTTTAATGTGTGGGTGAATTGTGTAAGATCATGAAAGCATGTTAGATGCTGTGACTGAAGAAGGATATGCACAGACATTACTTTTCTAAATCATTACATGTGTGTGTGCATGCCCCAAACTGAACAGGTACGTAGCTATGGATCTGGCCATTTTCACATGTTTATTATTTTCCAAAATGGCTTTTGTTTTTAAGATTTGTAGCTGTGTGTTGTTATATGCCGAGAGACCAAGACTACAAGATCTATTTAAACCAAACCTGAGAATGTACAGTGTACAGTACAAATCATGTAAGCTGCCACAGAATGGCCTGACTTGCTCTTAATCGTTGTCCAGAGGGATGTGCATAATCTATTACCTAACTCTATAGCTAAACCTTTAGTTAACAATGACAATGTCAAATAATTGGATACATGTAAGTACCAATGACGCATCTACGTATCAAGGAAGAAGGGCTTGCACTTTTACGGCATTTTCGGCTGCTACAAAAGGACAACAGCTTTGAGTGGCTTGTGGCAAATTCAGTAGTTTTCTGGTTATCCTTTGGCTGACATTTCGTCTCTCCTGAGTGTACACGCAAAGGGCAGTCAAAATCTTTGTTGAGGGCAGCTTGATGAAGTCCACCGTATATTCAGTATCAGTATATTCATCCTAAGAGAGCTTTGTCAGCTGTCAACATGTGGCGCATGAGATTACTATGTGCAGAGCCATTTTAATTTGGTATAGCATGGTGCGCAAGCATGCGCCAATTTTAAATTTTCCCGTAAAGGGTTAATCTTGTTTTGACTGCATTCTTGCATAGTACAGGTTCATAGCATAGTAAGATTGTTATGCAATACGTGCATAGTTGAGTTTAAGGTTGCATGAATGCACCTTTATTCCTTATCTTACCATGCATTTAGTCCCATCTACTGCTGCTGGATCCAAGAGACCAGTCTCTAGTGAAGGCACTACTTCTCCTCCAGCTAAAATAAGCAGTGGAGGGTACACTGGTGAGTTGCATTGCACATTCCTCAAGCTATTGTAATATGACCTAAATTTCTGGCATGTTTCAATGAAGCACTAGTGCACAGTTACTCAAGTACATTATACTATTCGAACATCTTCTGCAAGTTTATGCTAAGTTACAATACAGTTATGATGTGTAACATTTACAATTGCACTGTGTGGTGCAAGAAAATGGTGATTTGTTAACAGCGATGAAGATACTGTATCTGTTAGCGTTATAAGCGGTAGCTAGGGTTTTAATTGCTAATGATAATATAGCAAGGGCAACCAGCTATATTGTGACTTTAATGATAAGCAGGAAAGCCCACCTTCGGCGGGCTTCCCTGCTCCAGCGCGTCGACGACAGCACGCTGACTCCTGTCTGCCAACACTAGCATGTTGTGTGACGGTGCGTTGATGTCAGCTGGGCAGTATGCTGTTATCTGCAGCGTCACGTACATGTGCATGACATGTGAGTATAGGATAGCATTAAGCGGATTGTACCATTATTATACAGCATGGAGTGCCCGCAAGTGGAGCACATGCCAGTGCACATAGTAAGGGACAATGCTATGCCTGCAATATAGTGTATGTAATTAATGGTATCATGTTCAACATACTGGCTAAAGGCATGCATGTGCGTGATGGTGATTCATGTATGTACTGAGGATGAGGTTGTGCAATGATATGGTGTATAGCTATGTAGATTGTCTGTCTGAAAGAGCATTTGTAAATTCTTTAAATTAGTCACATTGGCATGCACCGATGCCAACAGGAAGTGATGTCACATTCTTGCGGCAGGATAAAATAATGTACATTGTCAAGGGCTGCAAGAGTGGTCAAAAATGGCGTCTCGGCTCGCCGAAAAAAAAGGAAGCGCACTCTTCGGCTGCAAGGCAGTTAGGTGGCCGGCACCCCTCTAAGCTTGTGTCCCTCCACTCCCTTTAACTGGCATGGCGCGCATCAAGTCCACCAATGACTGGTAGTGGAAGGGCCGGTCGATAATTGTAAAATGGCGTGTCGGCCCGCGGGGTACTGACGAAGAACATCTCTCTTTTTGGCCGCAAGGCAACTAGGCGAACTAACCACTAAGATCCTGGCCCCGAGTCCCTCAACTGGCACAGAGCGGCCCGAGCCAATTCCTTGCAAGACACAGATTTTATGAGGTAACAAACAAACATAAAAATCAGAGATTCGGTAAATTATAGTAAGATTCATATAATTATGTTCCAATAACATTATCACTATTTAGTGGTAGAGGACACTGTAGATTTTATGCATTGAATGAGGGCACATAGGTATACATGTAATACATGTATTACAAGTTGGTTTGTGACTAGTAATTGTAACAGTTACTGATTTTAGCTATAATATGATTATAATCTGGACCGTTTGATTAGCTGCCGTAAAAGGGCAGCTCAGTGTTTTGTAATATTACCTTGAACAAGTGAAACAATCAGCACAGAGTCTGGCAAGCGTCATGAATCATGTATTCCGTTGGTTTATACAAACTATTTGTTGCTCCTATTACAATTGTTTTTGGAAATGGTGCATGTGTACATGAGCGCTTGGTGTACTCGAGGTAATGCCTCTACATTCACAAATTTGTCTGCATGTTTGCACACTTACAACAAGAGTATTTTAAGGTATGCATATTTTCCGTACCTGTGAAATGCAGGCACTCCTACAATCAGAACACTTTTCTTGTTCCAAAAGTGTTTGCATTATAAGGGTTCCACTGATTAAACTCTCTTCTAAAAATGATGAAGAATTGTGATATCACTACTTGACATGATTGTTTGTGCACAAGTGGACTGTAGATTATTGTATCATGTTGTAGGTTCTTTTGAGTTGTTTGAGCTGTTATAGATTCATACTAGTTGTAACTGGTTGGGACTGGTTTTGATGGGCCTTGTGTATGTGGTAGGCAGCTTTTGATTTGTGTATGACATTAGTTCAGTTGTAATCTTGATGGAAGAGTGTCCCCTAGTGTGTGGCTTAGTTGTGCCAATCGGTTCAAAGCTAGGACAAGAAAAATGATCTGAGTATGTAGGTTCATACAGCTATCCCTTGTCTTATAGGAACCTGAAATGTATGAGCACGTTCACTGAGTGAATGTAACTAGGACAAGGGGTAATACTATGTTCTAGTGCCTCAGTGTGGGTAATTTTCAAAGACAATGTGTGGAATGCTTGACACTGCCTTTCACAAAGAGTGTTTCTTTTCTGGAGTGTACATATACTACTTATGTGTGCATACCCTAAGCTTACCAGGTAGCTAAAGACTAGATTAGCTATAGACATTGCTGTTTCTGCGTGTTCCTTTTCCAGAATTTCACCTGATTTTAAGAATTCTTACCATGTGGGCTTATATACTGAGGAGCCATGCTACAAGATTTATTAGAAGTGAAGCTGCACCGGATCGGCAATTGGTATCAGCTGATATTGGACCTCTTTACCCTTATTGGTAATTGTTTTTCCTTTTGTTCCCATACCGAATACTATCTGATTACGTCACTGCAAGCACATACTGTAACTTTGTGAGTGAAGTTTTATAGTGAGTGGTAACATTGATGTCCTTGCCGTTGGTTTGTTCTGGATGAAGCTGGATTTGGCTGTGCGTGCGCGCGTGTGGTGTGTGTGTATATCTTGTTTGTGTGCATCTATGTGTGTATGTGTATACGTGTGTGTGTGTGTGTGTGTGGCATGTGTGGTGTGGTGTATGGGTGTGTGTGCGTGTGTGTGTGTGTGTGTGTGTGTGCGCATGTGCATGTGCGTGCATGTGTGCATGTTACGTGTGTGTGGGCATGTGTATGCATGTGTGTGTGCGTGCGTGCGTACGTGCATGCATACGTGCTTGCGTGCACGTATGAATAAGTGTGTGCATAAGGATTAATAGCGAAGGGTAAGAGTGGGAGGTTCTCTTACGAATGGTTACATTCATTAACCTTTTCCTATAAGCTAGAGACATTGGCCTAATGTTGTCTGCATAATATTGCAGTGTCACATGCTAATCACAGAAATTATTGGAGAGGCTAGTTGAAGACTTTCCACCAGGCTTCCTGAGAGCCACAAGAATATTATTATTTTTATTGAATTTCATTATATTTCAATATTGAATGGTAATCACTGGATATTACGCTAAACCTACCAACTGTATTGGTGTCTCAGTTGGTAGGGGGGGGGGACACAAAGCCTTACTGAGGCTAACTAAGACACAAATATATATTGGTGTAGTTGGTAGGTTTGGCGTAATATCCAGTGATTACCAGTCAATCTATTGCCTTTGCAGTGGCTAACTGCAAGCAATCATTCCCTTTCATCTTTCAATATTTCATTTTAGATTTGTATGATTCATTGCAACTTGCATGGTATATATACTGAACTGTAACTATGCATTGTGAAATAAATAATGACTTTCTCTCTACCCACTTCAGGTACTGCACCAATGAGTGAGTATAACTCGGGTGCTTTGGCTGCTTTGCAAGGAAAACTGAAGCTCAATGTTGGAATCAGACCACATCTCATTGATCTCCTGGAAGAAGAAGCAGGAGGTTTCATGACTAGAGCAGAAGCAAAGATGGTTGTACAGGATGATATAAATCAAATGGAACGCCTCATTGACGTTTTGCGTGGCAAGGGAGATAAGGAGTTTCACACCTTCTGTGAAATGCTTCGAAAAAGCAACTATAACCATTGGGCCAATGCATTGTTGCAGGAAGCAGAGGAGTTGAAACCAAAGAGCCAAATAGAAGGTGTGAAGTTTGGCATATGTAAATAATACGTAATGTTACAGTAATGTTGCATGTAATTCTTCCTACAAGGAAAAGTAATGGCTGCCATGCACTATGTGTGCATTAGGGGCATGGGGTCGCAGCCGGGTCCTGCTGGCATCGGTCAGCCTGGACACGGTCCGCATCCCATCAGCAACCGGTACAGCAGGGTGGCAAAGTGTCACAGCTTACTCTTGATACCTAGGCTTCTCCAATGACCCAGCCATCATCCTTGGTGGGCGCTGCACCCTGGTTGATCACTGACCACATCGTGCGCAGCCCCTAAGTTTCCATGGGTTCAGTACAATATAGGTGTATGTGCAGTTCATGAATAATCTGGCCTGTGGCACACTTGCATAGCTGTGGTCTCACATATCAATCTACCACAAAAAATGATTCAGCAGAAGGCACCGTATATCAGTTAGTCTTTGACCTCTGTAGTTGTACCTTACAGCTGCATGCTACCCAACTGCATCCACTGTAACAATCCAATTTGCTTCCAGCTACAGACAACCCTACACGACAAGTGCACTAGCACTAGCATGTGGCTTGCTAGCACTATACAATAATGGCTCACTTCGTGAGGCTCCTGAGTTAGCTTACGACTTGTATGCTGAGGAATTAGGATGTAATTTTGAATGTAGGCCTTACGAGCTTGAGTCACGGATTGAGAACAAGCTGAAAAACTGCAGACTGTCAAGCCAGTCGCCGTGCTGAAGCAAAATTCAACATTACAGAAGGCTACTAGAGCACTGCTGAAACCTTGTACCACTGCAAACAATGGCGAATTCACTGACTTGGTTGTGAGTTTGCCGCCAACTGGGTAGAATTTCTATGCAGGCAAAACACGGACAGTAAACGGTTTTCGCCTAAGCTGGCAAGACGTTTGACACTCTCTAGAGCCTTACAATGTGCAATGAAAATATACATACAACATAGGACACCATTGTAACTGTTGCTACAATTGAATCCATGTCTACGCAAACCTGAAAAGTGCCTTAGACTGCTATGGCCATTTTCATTTATTGCCTGGTGTAACGTTATTCAGTGCACTGCTAAGCCGAATCTGCACTTGCCACGTATATGTTAAATCTATATATAGCATGATATACATGCATTTCCACTCCTACAGAGAACGGATGATTAAATGACAAAAGATACATAATTCTATAAACTCCAGATAATGCATTCATATAATTATATGTTACCAAATCCAAGGAATCCATGGACTCTGGGTGGGATGGGTATTGACTCTCCTTCTTTGTTTATTTGTTTGTTTGTTTGTCGGTACGCTGTTATTAATTTACTTTAGTTTTCTGTGATTGTATTATTGTTATTATCTATATTTGGTAACATATAATTATTTGAATGCATTATCTGGAGCAATCTATATATATAATTCAGTTCGTTTGTTTGTTTGTTTGTTTGTTTGTCTGTTCGTTCGCAATTGGGGCAAAAACTACTGCACAGAACACCACCAAACTCTCAAGGATTATAAAGTGGGGCTCCGCGAGTGTCCTCCACGGGTTGAAATCGCTCGTCTTGCAGTTCTTGAAGAGATATCCTATTTCCGGTTTTTCGTTCGTGACTGACAGCCATTTTATTAATTTTCGCTCCCATGACTTCCGGTTGTCGGACGGTTTGATTCAATGATCGACTTTAAACTCAGCCGTCGGTATAGCAGCTACCTTCCGTTGCTACCCACTCACATACGTCAAATCTGGCTGGGGCCGACTCGCTGTTGCGTGATTCGCCATAGTAGAAGCCCACCGAAGGCGGGCGCCCTGCTAGTATGGTAGAATATAGTAGAAGTATATGGTAGAAGTATATGGAAGAACCAGTTTGAACTTCAGCTGAAGAGAACTTGGCTTATCACATGACGTATCACATGATGATGTCATACGTCAAAGGAGAATAGCAGGTTAGTTAATGATTTTCTAACCGTGTGCACACAGTTAGTGACCTGTTAAATGCCCCTAACACCTCATTATATCCCACTTGATGATAACATAAAGTGGGATATAAGTGGGATGTGGGATCTGGTGTACGCTATAGTAGTTATCACCTGGCAATAACTTGGTCATCACCCTGTGATAACACCTGTCACCTAATGATAACTAAATATAATTGGCTGAAAAGTAGGCTATTGTTGTCACCTATTGATATAACTATCACCTGTTGACCTTTAGTTGTCACCCTGACATGCATGGTTGATGTTCCCCTGAAGTATCCTTCAGTCATTTGCATGTACAACTCATGCTCATCCTTGCCCTAACCCAAGTGATACATGCTTGGGTGTTCTGTCTGATTGTGCCACTCGAAACTATGTATGGCACTTTGCCTTTGTGAGCATGGAAGCACTGTTCACTGACCCATGTTGAAGTGTAATGGCAGCAGCAACATGGATTTGTGCTATTTTTAATGGTTTCATATACTGTATGGCGCTTGCATGAGCATAACATAAATTCAGGACTGAATAGGTTATCTATAGGACTAATTAGCTAATATCGTGACAGAGCAGCACCTAACTCTACATAGTATTGATTGATCGACTCACGCGTGAAGGCAGTGGAGCACTGGCAAAGGACATAAAGATAATGTAAAGTAGGAGTTCCTAACAACGGGTGTCTGAACACGGCGCACCGCCGGTATGCAAAGGAACAGCTTCTGTGTTTGCACACATTTAGCACAGGAGTCAATGTGATGACAGACTGGGTGTTCGTACATTTCTGTTCCTTTGTGTAGAGGCGGACAGTGGTGCCCTGTTTTGAACACCCTATTTTGGTCTGTACCCCTCCCCCCCTCCCACTTTACCTTATTCGTCCCTCAAAAGCGGCTTGTGCGGGTGTCTTCAGATCAGGAAAGAAGCTTGTCATTATTCTATGGGAATCTTCAGGTCTGGCGTCATTCTCTTAGTATCAGTACTGCCAACAGCGGCAGGAGAAACTGCTCTAGCTCGTCCCTAAGAGGACACGTACCTCTTCCACGGCGTGAGATGTAGATTATGTCACTCGCAAAACAGGATTTGAATGTGTGCGTATCCAATTGGATGGGATATAAGCCAGTTATATCCTCTTTACTCGTGTGATATATAACTATAACTTATCACCTAAAGTCAGCTTACATTTCTGCAGAATAATGAAAGAGCACAGAGGTCAAGCAAATCACTCGATTTGCAGCGAAACAATGCAGCTAAGCCTTAAGGACATCTCTGTGCACTCACGTGCGTGTCTCATGGTGGTGTGTACCAGTTAGCATATGAAAGTATAGAAGAATTAAGCCAGCTTCACCATAGCAAACACTCGCAAATCCTACTGAATGGAGTGAGTATGGTGAGGAGAGGATACAAATGACTTTATATCTGTCTTACGGCAAGTTAATACCCAGTCCAACACGGATGCCCAGCAAGATGCACTAAATTCAAATCAGGGGGCAATTATTTTGTGATTAACCAGTTACTACGCGCTGTCTGTGGAAATATGCCATATCTCCATCAAAGACACATTGTAACTAGTACTTATAGTGCACAATTCATGATGGCTAAACTGAACTCTTTACTACTTTGCTGTTACCCAGATATAGTAAGCAAAATGTGTGTCACAACCATAACTAAATGTTTAAGTAGTAGATTGATCGCATTGCCATGGTAAGTAACATCTTAATGCTGTGTCTAAATCCGATTAAAGCATAGCTAGCATTTCACTTGGGCGTCTAATTCCCATAGATGCACCTGCTGGCACTTCACAGGGTCAGTGACCTGTGCATCTAAATCTCAACGGTACACTTGCGGGTATTTTGTGGAGTCAGTGACCTGTGTATCTAATTTCCAAAGATGTACCTTGCGTAGGGTCATGAAGTGCATGGGCATCTAAAGTATTTCGCATGTATGGACACTTGTAAGCAAGCATAGTTGTCCAGCTTACTTGTTTCGCTGCATAGCAGGCATGTGCAACAATATGGTTACGATTCCGCACGGATCAAGAAGGAACTCGCTGTTCTTGTGCCATAATTGTTGCCTGCCTAGAAAAAATGTCTCCTGAGGGATGACCAACCCTGGTACAGACCCAAAGCACTCGATGCCTTGACCATTGGCTGGAGTCACTACTTTCTTCCAGAAGACACGTGATGCTGCATGGACACACAGCCAACCTGATCCACTGCCGGCACCTTCCCAATCATTTGGAGCTATAGCACTTTAATGCTGATCGACCAATCGGTGTCTCTGAAGATTTAAACCACTTGGCACTCAGGTGCTTTGTGTAATCACGGCTAGCTAGCTAACTCGGAGTTGGTGTGTGGGGTGCAACTCGGGCACGCAACTGGGCACTGGTACTGCTTAGACAACTCAATTCAGAGAGAGCCAATATAGCTCAGTACAGGTAACATATATAGTAGTAAAAACACGTGTACATACAAAGACAACAAAGCGGCACTTAGCGGCCTGGTCTAAGATAAGTACATTCATACTAAAGGTAAATACATTCATACTAAAGTCACAAGCGTGTCACGTGTATGCATACAACTCAACAATAGTTAATAAGAGTCAAGCACAGGAAGTAATCATGCACTTGTGCTACATTTGCACCCTTGAGCATCATGATATTAATCTCTCAGGCGCCGCTTAGTCATCACTCAGGAGAAGTTCTCTTCACGTCGGCAGTGGATAGAGCATGTTAGCTGCCCACTGGCAGCCACATTGGTCATAACCTTTCACTGGCAGTGGCATAACAGAGGCTTGCAAGAGCAGCCAGTTCCTTCTTTGTGCGGAATGGAAGCCATATTGCTGCTATTCCCTGCTACACAGCAAAGCAAGTAAGCCAGTCAACCATGCATGCTTGCATGCGTACATACATACATAATATTTAGATGAGACCTTTGTGACCCCATTTGTACCTGTGAAGTGACTGCAGGTGCATCTACACTTTTTCCATTACCATGCAGTGGGATGTATACATTGTTTTTCCAATGTCACACGAAGAATGAATTTATGCTTTAAGCATGTGTACCTTGGAAAATGGAGTAGCTAACGAAGTGCATTGAAGTGATAACACAACAAATCAGTTCTAGCGTACTATCACTATCTGGAAATCAACAATTTGTGCAAAGTTGTACCTTTTTCAAATGTACTCACATTTACGTTAGTTGACCCTGTTGCAATAAAGTATGATTTTTAATCAATAGTTATGTTTTAACTCAGAAACATAATGTACTGTGTGAATGCAGTGTTGTTTGTTAGTACACTTCCCTATAATGCTAATTATCTACAGATTGCGAAGTTGTTGAGTTTGTAGAGCCACTTGACTGTCTTGCTGAAGAGAATGATCACGACTACCTGGTGGAAGCAATGAAGAAAGCTGCAAGGAAGAAGCTAGATCCGAGTGCGTTACTCAAGGAACTGTATACCAATACATTTGTCTTAGTAGCAGACGTTCTGGAGCGCAATGGCCGACACTCCAAGAATATTGCGAGAGCTGTACAGACAGACATAGATTTGCAGAATGTAGAAGGAGGTGCAGATGTCTTGACCCCTACTTGCACAGTGGCAGAAATGCTAAAGAAGTTGAGGATTTCTACGCTATGGGATGACACGCGCATTCTAGTACGGATGGTGGGCTACCTTCCAGAACAAGCAAGAATTCTTGCTAAGAGGCTTCTAAAGCGGTACAATGGGTATTTAGAAGTATTTGAAGAAGCAGACGAGTTGAGGCACTCCATCAAAGATATGTTAACTTCACCTGCGTTGACTAAGGCAAGCATGTCAGTTGAGGTCACCATGGCCAAGGAGTTCAGTAAGTTTACTAAGAAAGATTGCAAGGAAATATTCACCATGCTTATCTGCAAGGCCTGGAAGATTCCACGTGACAGAATCATAGTTAACGGGGCTTGGTCTGGTGATAGTACCACAGTCGCCTTCTCTATCAGTCAGGTGTATAGGCAGAACATAATTCTTTACTCATTTGAAGAGAGCACGATGTGGTTCTTTCAAGAACTCAGCATTACCAGAGTGCGTATTCCCGGAGCTGGCCTATTTGAGGTGAATGTGACCCAGCTGCTGGCTCAGCGCTTCAGGCAAGCCATCCGCAATGGGCTGACTGGCAACATGGACTTTGTGGGGGCAACTAAGGTATGTGGCAATTGTGAACTGCTGGATACTTCATTTGGTTCCCTATACAATGCAATGATATTAACTGTAATTTTGCCCCACATTAGACAGCATGGTAGTGCTGTCTATGTAGGGATGGCAGTGGTTATTTGTATGCTGTAATATAAACGAACAGTAGTGCTATTACCATGTAGGGTTAAAAACTGATGAAAAGGCTACCCCTGATGAAGTGTCGATTGTATACCACTCAGCTCAACCTTACTGCCAAGCGAAACTGCGTACTCCCGCTGAAAAGACCTTGGCATTTTTTGTGTTTCATGTTCTTGTCAGAGAATACAATAATACTCTCCATATGTTGGGAAGCTACAGGGTGTTTTGAATTTACAATACAATGGTATAGGAATGAAATCGCGAAAATGCTGAAAACTGCCAAAACAAGTCTCGGTATGGTTAAATATTAACTATTCTTACACTAAACTTACCTGGAAGGCAAGCGAACATGGTCTGTCTTCTTTGCCAGCTTTAACTGATAAACAAACTTAGCTATCGAAATAATACCATGACAAAACTACTGCAAATTATCTTAACTGTATTCTTTCGTAGTATAGGCGCCGAGCACATTACAGCTCACTTAGTGTGCAGGTTTCTGGGCCTCTGAGCGATGTTGCTACACGAGAGATGCCACTTTATGACAATGTAATTGTATGCTTTATTTGCTTGCCTACTCCTCCATCCTTCAAATTCAGTTCAATAGCTTGGCAATGCCGTCATATGTTCATTTTGGAGGTACGTATGTAGCTATCCTCCTCCAAAGTTGCGCCGTTTAAAGAACACTCTTGGTCGTGCATTTCCCTACTATTTTTAATTACTGTTAATTGGCTTCCGGTAGCTGTTTCTGCGTTGTTTTTGATGGGTTATAATTAGTGCAAAACCTCATACTTAGATAGCTGAAACCTCCAGCCGTAAGGTTACAGAAAAAGTCTAATAGCGGCATCAACATCCTATGGTCGTGGGTTAGCATGTAGCTACAGCTTAGCTAGCTACACACTGTAAAAGTACAGAAACAAGAAATAATAAGAAATTATAAAGGCTATTACCGTATACGTGCGAATTTTTGCAGGACGTTATTTTCGCAAATTTTGTGAATTCGTGGAGGTTCATGAAATTAAAATCGTGAATTTGCAGGCCAATATGCACATAAGAAAGGCGAAAGCAATGCTTCTCCTCCTTGACGGTATCTTCAGGACCATTGAAGGTGCAAGTGCAAAACAATTACAGACCTCTGTGGCAAATCAGTGGAGCACTTTCTCGCTCCAGTAATCGTTCATATTGTCGAGCCCCTGCGGTGAACAAACATGGAGCAAAGGCAGGATATGGTGTAGAATGTGTCCACAGACAGGCCGTCTTTCATGAATGCCACCACGTACGGACTTTGGCTGTTTCCGCTTTCCATTCGCACTGAAGAACTGCTCTTGATGTAGTCAGGCGTCGCGTGACCCCTCCTCGCGGAAGGGTCAGGTTAAGTCTAATACATTGACTTGTGCAGCACGCCACAATGGTTGCGTGCCCAATC
Organism: Ianthella basta; assembly: GCA_964019415.1. NCBI lineage: Eukaryota > Metazoa > Porifera > Demospongiae > Verongiida > Ianthellidae > Ianthella > Ianthella basta. The sequence goes on along the minus strand of OZ025870.1, from coordinate 3,310,538 downwards.
AGATTGCAGTAAAGTTGTGAAATATTTATTGCTCGCATGTTTTGCAAATGGCGGCAGACCAGAGCATGGACCAGAGAGTGTTATACGCTGCGACGGAAGCCATCCAGCACCTTGGTTATTCTACCATGAAGCCAGAGCAACTTCGGGTCGTGTCAGGCATTGTTTCTGTGAGGGATGTTTTCGCTGTTTTGCCGACCGGCTTTGGCAAGAGCCTGTGCTACGCGTGCCCGCCGACAGTGTTCGTCCTGGTGTTGCCGGTCGAAGGGACATTGATAGTCTTTGCTGTCGCTCCTTTGACGGCTATTATGAAAGATCAGGTGGGTGTCGCGAGCCGTCGCACGTACTTGCAGCCACAAACGAGGCATAATGTTGCACAATAATTAAATTCCACAGCGCATAATTGCATTTCGCATGGACAAGTCAATGTATTAGACTTAACCTGACCCTTCCGTGAGGAGGGGTCACACGACGCCTGACTACTCCTGATAATGCCACACAGACATCATTGTAAACATGATACCCGTGAATGCAACTACTTTGTAGATGGAACAAAGACATCCGTAAATGGTCAGAAATGATCCTCAAAGCACCAGTGGAACGAACTAAAGCATACAACGATGCCTGAGCCACTCTAGGTGGTCATATCGTCCATAGAAAGGAAGGCGTTCGCGAAATTTTCAGAGCTTCACAAAATTTAAATCGCGAAAATATACATCCCGCAAAAATTAGTACGTATACGATACACAGTGAAGCATTAACCCTCGTTCTTATATTCAAGGGTGACTATAAGGTGCAACATTTTTGCATGTAGGGACCATGGTTAATGCACCACTGTGTAATAGTCTCTACTTGTTTCTGTACTTTTTATGCTATCCCTACATCTTTACTATTATTGTAGAAAATTATTATTTATTCTTCATATTCTTCTTTGCCAGCTGTAACTGATGAACATAATTAGCTATCAAACTAATTCCAAGACAAAACCACTGCAAAGTGACTGACCTGCACTCTTTTTTGATTAGGTTATCATTAGCGCAGAACCTAGGTGCGTAGCTAGCTGAAACTTTGAGCCCCAAAATTACAGAAATAAGGTCCAATAGCCCCATCAGTGTCCTGTGGTTGTAGTCAGGCGTCGCGTGACCCCTCCTCGTGGAAGAGTTCTGTGAAATCTTCAAATTCAGCAATTCAGCCATTTTCTCTGATGATAATTATGATAATGGGATAAAAGGACCAAGCCATTGATATATAACATGCTCTGGGATTAGTCAGGCGTCACGTGACCCCTCCTCATGGAAGGGTCAGGTTAAGTCTAATACATTAACTTAAACAATGGTTGCGTGCCCATTCAGATTGCAGGATAGATGTGAAATATTTATCGCTCGCGTGTCCGCAAATGGCAGCAGACCAGAGCATGGACCAGAGAGTGTTATATGCTGCGACGGAAGCCATCCAGCACCTTGATTATTCTACCATGGAGCCAAAGCAACTTCAGGTCGTGTCTGGCATCGTTTCTGGGAGGGATGTTTTCGCTGTTTTGCCGACCGGCTTCAGCAAGAGCCTGTGTTACGTGTGCCTGTCGACAGTGTTCGTCCTGGTGTTGCTGGTCGAAGGGACATCAATAGTCCTTGCTGTCGCTACTTTGACAGCTATTATGAAAGATCAGGTAAGTGTCAAGAGTTATTGTGCATACTTGTGGCCACAAGCGAGGCATAATTTTGTGCATTAATTACATTCCACAGCGCATAATTGCATTATGTGTGGATTAGTCAATGTATTAGACTTAACCTGACCCTTCCACGAGGAGGGGTCACGCGACGCCTGACTACTATGGTTGTGGGTTAGTATGTGGCTACAGCTTAGCTAGCTACACACCATAATAAGTACAGAAACTTAAAATATTTAGAAAAGTTTTGCAAAAATAGTGAGGATGGCATATAAAGTGCAGAAACAAGTAAGGCCCATACACAGTGGAGCATCAACCATTGTCCCTATCTCAAGGGTGTAGGACTATGTGATATGACACTCTTGCATGTAGGGATAATGCTCCACTGTGAAAGAGCCTTACTTGTTTTTGTCCTTTTTATGCCATTCCTACTTCCTTGCTATTTTTGTAGAAATTTTAGATTTTTTCTAGTAGAATCCTTTGTTAGCTGTGTCCTATGGTATTTACAATGTACCGTATTAGCTGGAATGGACATCGTGGTTAGAATTGTTACAGGTCTGGAAGGATGTGGCGTCTATTTGAGGGCGGCTACTATTCGAGGTAAGTTTTCTGCTCTCACATAATCGATCCACAGAGTCAGCAATGTTCCGACATCTGGTAGTGCTGTTTTGCGACCTGCCCCATCCAGCCACTTCCTCTTTGCCAGGAGATTCTCCAAGTCTTCCTTTTGTTTTTTCCACTCACGAACACTCTTCTCATCAATTCCATGCATCCGCTCTGTTACTATACTTCGAGGCATAGTCAATAACCTTCAGCTTAAATGCTATGCTGAATGTTCTCTTCTTCTCTACTAAGCTGCCAATTTCCAGTATCAAGCTAAACTTAGAAATGTCTCTTATCTAACCCTTGAGGGGTCACTACTTAATAGTTTAATGCCATCCAAGGGGTACGTATTTGTGGAATTTTTTAACATGATTGAGATATAGGGTGCAAGCTTCCCGAGTACACTGAGTGGTTTGAATCCCACAGCCATTGATTGGTGGTATTCAACTGTTACAGTTTCCACTGGTTGGCCAATAAACCACCTTACTTTTGTGCTCTTGGCAATGTTCGCATCCATAGATTAGTAATGTATTTGCCTCAGAATGATGGAGAAGACATGCTTTTGTGACAGCTGTTTGCAGTACTCTAGTGTGCCAAGCCAGAGCCAGCATTGTCCAAGCTGTCTGAAAAGAATGTAGAAGAATTGTTTAGTACTAACTTTTGAGTGAGTATGGTCACGTTTATTTGATATTATTGCAGCGTACACTTTATATTGTATTGATTCAATATTATTTGTACCTACAGTGCACTGCTGCAATTCTCTGCTAGAAATTCCTAGCGCGAATACCACTCACCATACGTAGAGTCTAGTTGGACTAGTTAGAGCCCTTGCCAGTGTGAATACTGTGTGTCCATGATAGACCACTGCTCAATGTGGTACGAAGCATAGCTGTGATGGCTTTGAGATTTGGAACCAGTGATTAGATACCTGTAACCATGGCCACGGATATCTATAGTTACGTACTTTGAACTAAACCTGCAGCCTGTGAGAAGAGAGTCCTTGGTACACAACCAAGTGCATCTTCATGGCATTTTCCAGCGTGCAGCCAGTTGTGTGTTTTTGCTGTGTGTCTTCATAAAGTGAGTGTGTGAGGGTGTCTGTACAATCTGTCTCTCTGTTGCTCACACTCCCTGTTACTTGCAGGCCCTCCCCTACGAGGTGTATGCATTGGTTGACCCTGAAACAGCAGTGAGTGCATGCTTCTGAACTTGCAGGCATATCTGTGTACTGCAGAATATTACTGTTCTCATTGCTGTATTTCATTTCTGAACAATGTCATGTTTGTGTAATGCCTTGCGTATTGTCACTTCCTTTGCAGAAACAATTGCTGGATCGAACTATCAATCGCGAAATTATGCGATACACACCTGAGCAAGGTAAAATAGCGCATTGAGCATTTACCATGCATATGTCCGTGTTGCTGCCATGAATTTGAGTGAAACAAGTCGTATGCAATTCAGGATATCAATTGTATCTGGCACATTGATCATATACATGCTGCAAGATGTTTAACACAGAGTCTGACTAAGTAAGCCACCTTCCATGATGGTTTGATTTAGGCTGTAAGTCACCTTCTTCACTGCATAGCATAATCAGCTTCAAATAGTGTTCACACATAATGGTGTTAGTGCATAGCTGTCTGGTAACATCTTTCATATGGAAAACCAGAGGTAAAGGCATTAACATCCTGAAATTGACAGTCCTGTACTAATTTTACAAACTTTAAACATTTATACCCCTTAATGTATTACATGATTTTATTACCATTTTACATTTATACTCAGACTCAGAGACATTACCTTTCTCAAACTGTACTCTAGCTTGATTATTGTTTGGTATTAGTAAATAATAGCATGCATGAAGGTAACATTCCATTCCTGTCATTCCCTTTCACACAGCTGAATCTGTTGACAGCTCTCCAGATAATGAAGGGGTGGAGCTTACTGCAGAAACTGTACGTTACTATCCATGTAAAATTTAGCATTTATATAGCTGTAGTAAATTATAGCTATTGAACAGTTTAAACAAGCAAATGTACTGTATCCTCTCTATAATTTGCCTACTGATTTGTCTGGCCTTTGCAATTAGAATGGACAAGACATCCTTTGTGGTTATATGTTTAGTTGAATTACTGAAACATTTGAGCAAATGACTCAACTGTGGAATGCTTTGTTAGGGACTTATTGCTTGCTGAAAGGGTGGCTTACGAACTCACTATTCAGTTTCATTGTTCCAAGCAGTCACATTTACAAAGTTTTCTCAATGCCAATCAATGAAGAATTCACCCACTGCCTAGAATGCAGCAATGAAGACAAACTGTGGAATCTACATACCGTATCCTCTCTAAAAATTCGTCACCCCTAGTGCAGCGAAAATTTCGTCTTTTGAGGCAATTAGAGCTGGAATGGAGAAGACCGTCGAAGGTGATGAATATTTAGAGTTTTCGGACGAGACATTAGAGCGAAGACAAAACATTGGAGAGCTATTCCGTATGGGCATTTCTTGCTGAAATGGCCGCTTTCATGTTGACCGGGCGAACAGCAGTGCGAGGCTACCGTCCAAACGAGAAGGATGTGGAGACGATTCGCAATCGCTGAACTCCATTGTCGCACCAGAAGGAAAATGAACGACGTACACAGCGTCGAGAAGGCTTATAGACAAACAGAACAATGCCAAAAGCGCAAAGACAAAAGCGAGTGCTGTTGGCTTTGCTCCTAGGCTTTGTTCCTTGGCCGTCGCAGCCATATTGCAGGCATTTCTGACGAATATTTAGAACGCTTCCTGTTCATGATGAAAATTAGAGGCCAATGGCGGAAATTAGAGAGACAGGAAATTCGTCACGATTAGAGTACACTTGAGCATATTTTTTTCCCCTGACGAAAATTAGAATGACGACTTTTTAGAGCGAATACGGTACTTACTGTCTCACAAATTATTTTAGCATTGAGGCTGACATTAAATATCAGCATATTAAGCAGTTGCATGGAATAAAGCTGGTTGTATTAATTCTGGGTATCAATTGGTGAAGTTTATAGAGAATACAGAATTGTACTAATAAATACCATTCAACAGAATGTGCAATGATATCAAATTGTATTCATTTGTTTGTTGCACAGGATGACGGTAGTCTACCTCCCAAGGTAGATGACGAGGAACCAGGAGATAAAGGAAAGGAGGAACGAGATGATGACAATGACCTGCTGTCCCGTGTCCAGGAGTTGGAGAGTGAATTGAAGAAATCTGAAGAGAACAGGTTTCACGATGCCGTAGCCTTGCAAAACAAGCTGAAGGCCAGTCAAGAGGAGGTAAAGCATGTCCGCCAAGAGATGACTAGCCTTAAAGCGAGACTGCTACAGGTGAGGAAAATGATTGATTTATAGAGGAAGTGATCGATTCTCGGACACTTTTTGTATTCTGGTATGCGATTACCAGGAAAAGCATGAAAGACACGTGATGTCTAGGGAAACAGATACTTTGCTGACTGAAGAATACCGTCAGATAGGCTTGTTGCAGCGCTCCCCACCTTTACGCAATCGAATAGCCACTTCCTGGCAGGCCACCGCTAAATCAATACTCAGATGCGTTAATGTATTGTCGGAAATGCATTTCACCCTGCCATGCAGAGCCAATCAAGCTCCAAAACCAGTCAAATGATACAGAAACACAAATAAGTTGTAAAGAAGTCTAGGATGGAAACGAATAAACTCAAAACAAGCCAAAATATCAGTCAAACAGAACAAAGACATACTTGGGTTGGAGCATCAGAATAAAACTCAAAAAATCATGTTGCTTCTGTTGCTCAAGAAAATATGGGCTTAAGAGCAAGCTGCACAGTTGAATTTGCAGGCATGAGCATCCTTGGGTTTGATACCATAACACAAACAGTAGAACCATCCATCACAGGACTCACATTGGATCCGCTTTGTTGCCCACACTTCTTTGCTTCACATGCCGACCTTTGCTCAATTGCTTTTTTCTCCTTCCTCTTCTTTTCCTTCCTTTCTTGCTTCTCCTTTACTAATTGTTCCTTTTCCTACCGCTTTTCTTCCCTCGCCTTCTTTTTCGTCTCTTTCATCACTTCCTTTTCTTGTTTCTTCTGCTGCTTTTCTTCTAGCTCCTGTAAGCACTGCAAGCTAGTGAGTACACGTGCACAACCTGATGGCTTTGGCTGAGGAGGCAGAGGAGGAAGCTCCCAGCCCAAGAAGGTTGATGCTTGCTTTGGCTTCTGCTTCAATGTATGCTGTTCTACATTCCCTGAGGAGTTCTTCGTGCTTTCCTGAGGGCTCAGCCATAGGTTGTACCGGCAGTCAGATGTTATGTCAAAACCTTCTTCCTGCCGCTTTCTAAAGCGCTCATTCTCTTCTTCAGTGAATGTAACCTGATCAGGAGACTGCTGGTGGCTTGTCAGACTTGACACTGCACATTCATTTTCCTCACTGCTGTCTGTCAGGTGCGCTGGGCTGTCAGACATGCCCACTTCGCAGTCTTCTGTGGACTCCTCCAAGATGCTGCAAACAAGGGGTAGCTCAAAAACTGCACTTCTCCGTTCAGCTTGTGACCGACTCGGGCTGAATACAGAGAGAAAAGTGTTGTTGCCTTTCTCGATGAGCTTGGACTTTGCTGCATCCTGGCATTCAGCTTTTTTGGGTAGCTTAATAGCATCACGATTGAAAGGAAAAATCCCCGTGGCTCTGAACCCTGCAGCAGCATTTGATGGTGTCATGGCTTTGAACCATGCTTGGCGGAAGAGCTCTGAAAACAGTACTTTGTGAGCCTTTTGTAGGGATTCTTCATCAAGTACTGTGTACACTGCTTTCGCCAGAATTGCTTGAGTGGCAAAAGCATGTTTTGTCGAGCAGTTGAGATACATGGGTGCTGTGGGGAGGCAAACAGAATATTATAATGCTCTCTCTGGCATCCATCTTTATCATGTCTGGGTTGAAATGAGAAGAGTGGCCATCCAGAAGCAAAAGGAGCGGTCTCCTCTTTGGCACCAGCTCAAGGAAGTGATTGAAGAACCAAGTCTGGAACAATTCAGTGTCCATCAACCCACTGCCCTAGACTGTGCTGCAGATGCTTCCCTTCCAACAGCACCATTCGAGGCAGTACTTGGCCTGAAGCACTCACACATGCCAAGACAGAGATGTGTGTCTTATCTCCAGATGTAGGGGCATATGTGTGCTGGATGGCTGTTGATGTAACAGCCTTCTCTGGCAAGTGATCCAGCGAAATTTCCGTTACATCGCAGTTAAATAGCAGCTCTGGGTGATCCTCCAGCCTATTGTCCTGTAGTGTTTGCTCCAATAGATCATAATATTGATCTATGGTGCTCTGGGGAATGTACCGCGCGCGGGACAGAGCTTCAGGCTTCCTCAGCACTATCTCTCGATGCCTGTGTCGAAAGTTTTGCCACCAGCCACTGGATACCTCAACGCCATCCTGCTGCTTAATTACCACTGATTGTGCAATGGAAATGACCTGCTTTCGGGTTCTGGGAAACCCAAACTGTGCACATTCCACCAGGAAGTGTACCAGGCTATCTTCTTCTTCTTTGGTAAGGTAAGCCTGGGGCCCACTGACTGCTCCCACTTGCACTTTCCCAGAAATTTTATCATGTAGGGTGCTCTTGGGGACACCAAATTCCTGATGAGCCCTTTGTACTCCCATCTCTCCTGACCTTACTGCTTCCACAGCAAGGCTCATCTGCTCCTCTGACCACTGTTTCAGCTTCTTTGGGCGATTGGGAGGTGGAGCAGGCGCGCAAACATCACCACTAGTATCCCAAGGTCGACTCCTGGCAACTTGACGCTTACGAGCTAAGCCTCCAGCTCTGTTCTGCAGCATCATTCACTTGGATTCGTCACAGGCGATTACAAATTACGCGCCAACCGAGGATACCGTACAAGTATCCGAGAATACCTTGCGTGTATCCGAGAATATACGGTGTCCGAGGATTGATCACTCACTCTACTACTGTTTATTGTTTTACTGTGTGTGATCCAAACTTTCCTTTCTGCAGGTGGATCCACCTCCTATTCCACACCAACCTCGTTCCACCCCAACCCACCCACTGCCACCTCCCCCAGAACCAGCTGTCCAGTCTGCAGTGAATGAAATAGCAGCTCAGGCACAACAGGTGGAGGATCTAGAGTCTGAGAATAGTGTCCTGCAGAAGAAGCTGACTCAGCAGACTGAGAAATACGACCATGACATGGAGATGATCACTCAGGTTAGCTAATCTTATCCAGGGTCACTCTAAATTGCGGGTCTGAAATGAAATACAGAATACAGAATTTCATTCAAAATGGTGGATCATATAAGTTGCAAAAAATGGCTACAAAAGTGAATTTGAAGTTGCTGCACATGGAATATTGAACAAAACTACTTGAAATTGATGCATTCATGATCGTATCTCGGCGGTTCGTCCAGAAATCGCTTCCAGACTTCAAATCGCTTCTAGAAATTCAATGGAAACAAGTGAATAGGCTTTAAAGCAGCGAACTAGCATCAAAGCCTTAAACCTACAGCTGTAGCAACAAACAGTTCAGTGTTACAGAAAAACGTGATGCAATGAAAGTGGTGCTAGGGAATACTATACAAATGATGGAAGAGGAAGGAAATTAAAAAACTTGAACACTTACTTTCATGTTGACTGGAAGTGTGTTCGTATCAAGCACCCTGCCTCCTTCCAGAGAGTGACTTACTCATTGAAGTTGTCATTCTTGATCGTCTGAATGGTGATCATAGGACTCTTTCCTCTGCCTTGAGAGTGACAAGCGCTTGATTAAGTCAATTATATGCACCACTTTCCATTGCATCCAGTTCCTGTAACACTGAACTCTTTGTTTCTACAGCTGCATGTATAAGGCTTCAACATTGACTCAGGTATGTCGTGATTCACAGTCTGTTCCTTTTGATGAATCATGATGATGCTAGGACACTGCTTTAAGGCCTGTTCACTTCCGGGGAGTTATCTGTATATGCTTCCATTTCTGTTTCCGTTATTTTTTGCTTTGTTCAATATCATGCAATTCCAAGAAGTGAACCATTGAGATACGATTGTGTATGTGTCGATTTTAACCAGTTTGTTCCAACTTCTATATGTAGCAACTTTGAATTCACATTTGCAGCCACTGCATGTGCACAACTTATGATCTGCCATTTTGAATGAAATTCCGTAGTTTGTTCCGGGTTCACAATTTAGAGAGCCCCCTTCTTTAGTATGCTTTGTGTGTATTGCATCTCCACCATTCTCCTTTCTCTTCAAACTTGTGCTGTGTCACTGTGTATTCACATTGTTATTTTCTTGCACTTTTACATGTATTATTCTACACAGAGCCTGTCAACCTCAGACCCTGTTAAGAACACAATGCTGCAAGCTGCATCAATGGGAAGTCTGCCAGTGGTGCAGCACCTGGTGAAGCAAATTGTGAATGTAGAAGACAACGTAAGTAGGGATAAGTTTCACTTAGGTACTGTACCGTGAACTGGGGATGTAGATATGAGTTCAATTGGGAAGGGAAGTGTGAGGATTGAAAGTGTAAGCAGGAGGTAGGAACAAGAAGTGCGAATAGGAGAAATCAAGCGCCAATGTGATGAGCAAGTCGGAAGGCTGAATAATACTGGAGGTAGAAGCTAGTTGCAGGTGCGTAGGGAGGTGGGTTTCCAGGGGTTTCAGGAAACCCCCTTTCAAGCAGCTAGCCATACAATGACAGTAAAAGTTAAAAAGAAATTCTTGAGAGCAACGACCTTGAGGATGAGTTAGCATTGCTACTGGCCTTTACTGCTGCTGCTGCACTGTAATAGATAGAAACTGTTCGCCTCTTTTATTGTTTTCCCATGATTCTAGCGGCCAAAATTTCACTTTGCTTTCGACAGCCATTTTGGTGATGCACTATGACGTCATAAGTGGTATATAATTAGGCCTAATAAACAGGAACCCTCTTATAAAATCCTGGCTACGTCCCTGAGCTGTGACCTGGGTTTAACAGCGCTGTTTGTTCAGCAAGAAGTATAGAGTGCTGTGATTTGTCTTTACTGTGCAGGGTGCCAGGACCCCTCTGTTAATAGCAGCAGAAAAAGGACACGTTGAGTTGGTCAGCAAGCTAGCTGGGCAGTACGACGGAGATATCTTCCACACAATGAAGGTACATATATGGAAGTATTGCCGGTATATACGTACAGTAAGTATCTGCACTTGCATGTACATGCATGCTCACTCAGTCACAGTTACGCATTATCATATATGCACACCCCACTAATCCTCCAGAACTTCCGGAATGCCCTCCACTTGGCAGCCTACAGAGGCTACCTACCTGTCCTGCAGTACCTCTGTCCCATGTTTGGAGATAGAGTGCTTGACAGGGATGAAAATGGTGAGACTTGCCTGGACATTGCTCGCAGGCTGGGACGAAATGACATTACAGAATTCCTCATAGAGAATTACCCACAACTGGAGGGAAAGGTAAGGTTGGGGGAAGGCATAGAAGTGAATTATATGCGTACAAATGTTTGTGGGATGTATATTTTTTAACTAATCAGTTACCCCTTGCCTGAGGATATTCACAATTTTGTGAAGCCCTTGTATCCCCCTAGTGTGTAATGATGGTAAGGGGATTTTTTGTTTTTTCACAAATAACCCTTAAATTGCAATATTCACGAAAATAGGTCTTGCAAAATTTGGCACATTTGGTAGTTGAACCAATACCTTACATTACTGCTCCTTGCATGACATTCTTTTCAAAGTTACATTTACATATGTACCTATAAGCCTGAAGATATCACTGACGAATACTGACACCAAGTGTGCGCTAACATCTAATAGATCTCGTTACCATAGTAACGAGCATCTAAACGCTGAAATTGAATTGCTAAGACACACAGCAAGCATTTTCCGGACAAGCATGTAGCCAATAGGACAAGCGCTTGCATCTCACCAGACCGGCACCAGTGCATCTAAATCCCAGAGATGGACTGTGCACAGTCTAAATGCCAAACATACACTGTTTTGTGGCACGCGCGGTGTTCGCGCTATGCTCTAAATGCAACTGTGATAGGCAACAGTAGCTAACGCCACAACATACGATGCGCAGGTCATCCGGCTCACTTGTTTCGTCGAGAAACAAGGGAAAGCCACAATCCGGCTACGAACCAGAGCCGAGAAAGGAACTGGTTAGCTACGAGCTGGGAACAGGCTTTGGTTAGAGACACCGCTCTGGGAAACGCTGTGGCTGACGTGACTGAGAGTGAGTAAGCTTACGCTTAGCTGACGCGCTGCATCCACTGCCAACCTGTAGGAAACGTCCGCTGCGAGATGAACAAGCTAAATTGAGACCCAAATCACATGACGTTTTTCTCTACCACTGTCAGGAGTAGCCAACTACTTCCAGAAGACGCGTGATGACGCAGGGACGAGTAGGTAAACTGATTCGCTGCCGGCTCCTCGCCCAATCATTTGGGATCTATAACACTTAAATGCTGACCAATTGGTGTCTCTGAAGATTTATATAGATCACTCAGCACTCGGGCACTTTGCACCCTCGTGCTTCGTGCTCTAAATCTCAGAGACACCTCTTGGTCAGCATTTAAGTATTACAAAGAGTCACCAATGAAAGATTAATGCTAACCACCCTGTATATAGGATGCTTTCATAGGTAATGCATTGCTCTGCCTCCAGTTCCTATAGACACATCCATTAATCACTGATTATCTGGTTCTATGGCATATTTCTTCATCTGATTCATTTTAATTGGCTTACTTTATCCAACGTTCTGCATTGTGTAAGAGTGTAAATGTATCTACTGGGAGTACTGTTTTAATAGTATCCCAGGAAGTACATTGTGTGTTAACTATAGTGCACTCTATTGTATTCAAATAGGGTGATATTGGCAGAGATTCTCAGCTGACGTTAAAGAGGTACGTGTTGTATTAACAGATCACTGCTGTATGAGACATTGTGCTTAGTCTTTGTTATACTTACACTGGTATGAGTACGATGTGAGTGCGATATGTCTGCCTTGCTCTGTAGGGCTCGCAGACACCGCTAGTGGCTAAAGGTCTCAGACAAGAGTGTTGAAGTAGCCCTCCCTCCATCCTCCACCATGGAGCTGGCAGAGGGCAAAGTTAACATTCAGATGAAGGGAAAGGTGGAGTTTATCAGTGACTCCAAGTCCAACCTAATGAAGGCAGTCAGTGGCACAGAGTGGATGTACCGGAGAGGGGCCCTGGAGAGAGGCAGACAGGTGTGTGTGTGTGTGTGTGTGTGTGTGTGTGTGTGTTTGTGTGTGTGTGTGCGTGGTGCAGCAAGGGTATATTATATTAAAAATACTTGCATTAGTAGTTGAGCTTCTGACTGTCAGTTGTTACACTGTCTATGCAGGGTGTCAGTGCCTTACAACTCCATGATTTCAGCCACTACCACCAGCGTTGGCTGGCAGACAATGTCCAAGAGGAGGAAGAGGAGTCCTGTAAGCAATGGCTCCTACATCAGTCTCCAGAGATGACCACTGTGAGGGAGGCAGAGGAGTACAGACCAGGAAGAGTCAGATACAGATACACCACTGGAGTGGGATTGCCTGCAGAGGTACAGTGTGAATGGATGTGTGCCTCTTTCAGGTGCATGAGCAGTTTGAAATGTATTGTTCTAATACTGTACCACTGTACAGTTTGTATTCTCATTTTGTCCTTTCAATTATTTGTCACCTTCATCAATACTGTATTTTGTGGTTGACCTCTCAATTATGATGAAGAGTGATCTTGAGAATGGATGCGGTTGACATTGGTGACGGCTGCGACATTGTCCGAGTGACAAAGGACTAACTGGCCGGTCCAACTCTGACCCCACACAGCACATGCAACAACAATGGGAAAAAGCTCCCTCACTGCGGGGGTAGTGAGGACTAAATGTAGGGGCCAGGGGACCTGGAGCTATTGCTCACCGGCGCCACAGCCCCAAGACCCAGCTGCATCAGAGAATATGTGAAAGACCGGCTGACACAAGATGAGGAACTGCTGAATGGAGGTGCCGGTCCAGGAGGCAAGAAGTACCCCAGGTCTGCCCTAGCAGCAAGGTTGAGACGCCTGAACTGGCCAACCTTCATCGCTGAGAGTGCTGCGAAGAGGTTGTTAGGAATAGCCTTCCCCAGGAGACAGACTTTTGACACTTGCACCAGGCGTCCAACAAGTGATTTCAAAGTGTGGAGGTCACGAACCAGCGCTGACTAGCCACCGTGTCGACTAGAACCCAGAGTTTGGTGAGCAGGCAGGGACACGCACATGGCAGGGAAGACATGACTGTTGCGGGGCCTTCAATTTTTTCCTCCTCCAGTGGAATGCGCCTAGCTCTGCACAGGTTGCGAGCATTGTAGATAAGGCATCCTGACATTCTCGGGAATGGGGGGCCCCGAATAGCAAGAGATCATCTATGTAGTGGATGCTAGCTCGAACACCCTGCTGACAGAGTATCCATTCCAGGGTGGAAGCAATAGCACAGAAGTTTGCAGGTGCCGACGCCAGCCCGAATGGGAGTTGGCAGTCAACATAGACCAGGTTATGCCACTTTATACCAATGAATAAGCGGTCCTCCGGATGAATGAGGACAATGTGGTACTCATCGCGGATGTCAATCTTTGCCAGCTTGGTGTTGTGTCCGAGAGTGTGCATTATGAGTACAGCATTGTCAACGGACAACTATGGGACATGGGTGAGCTCTCTCCTGATTGAGTCATTTATGCTGGCATTAGAAGTTCTGGAGAGGTTGACAATGACACACCATTTGCCAGGTGTCTTCTTGGGAATGAGGTTGCTGATGCTGGTTGCTGAAGCGGGGTTGCTGCTGATGACCCCTGAACAGTCCTCAGGGGGAAACGGGCCAGACATGCAGCCAGCCGCCAGCTGCTGTTTGATAAATGAGTCAACGACATTGTATGCTCCTGTGCAGAGGGGGAGTTGTGAGCTGACGTGAATCAAGCTATGGATGGCCTGAGACCGATGTGGAAGCTCTGTTGAATTCCATCCAGGAGGGCAGAGGCAAAGTCTTGATCTGGGTGATTGTGGAGGGCCTGAGCCTAGGCATCCGCTATGAATGGAGTGGAGATGGGCTTCTGCAAGACAGCTGGGCGGATACCCTGAGTGGATAAGACAGTATGGTGCAACTCAGCCTGCAACTTGCAGAACTGTCTTGCAGCAATGGGAGTAAAGGCAGTTGAGGTTGAGCAAGGGATTCTGCCTTCTGCACGCACACCACCTGACATGCAGGGATCTGCAGGTGGTGGAAGCGTGATAGACCATAGCAGGCTATGTACGATCCACGGCATGGTGTGGTCTACACAATTGCGTGGCTAGCATGCTTCGCTGTGGCTGTTGGCTCATGTTCCGAGAGCTGTGAGCTTCTTGCTATGGTGTGGTGCGCATGAAAAGAACATTACCTATGTATATTAGTGCCTGAGTCACAGTGTGACTGCTCAACATACCACAAATACATTGACAGCAACAAGAGATGAATAACCCAAAACCGAAAAGCGAACATGAAGACTAACCAAACTAGAGAAAAGACAACGAAAAATTAGCAATTGGAAGAGGAAAGCTATGACAACCCAACCAAGCATGAGTGAACTAGCTCCCAGCCTAGTGAATAACATACAATCAGCAAAAAAGAAAAAGGTTGAGTAGACCGCTAGATCGATGCCAAAAGAGCTGTGAACCACCCCCCAAGAGGTGGGGGAGGATGCTTCCCGGAGGTGATCAAGGGACAGTCCCTGGCCATGTGCTCGGCCTGGCAGAGCCGGCAGACGAGGCAAAATTTGCAACTCGCAAAGGAACACTTTCCACTTCCTGCACACATCCTGTGGCAGGCCAGGTATGGCAAGGCGAGACGTGGAGGGTAACGGTTGGCATTCGAGAAGGGCAACTGTGCAGGAGCAGGGTCAGCTATGACCATCAGCCATATATCCGAATCTCACCTGTGCCACTCCAGCGTGGGATTGCCGCGGCGACGTGGCAGAAGACTTGGTCGTAGCGTGCCCACACCTGGACTTTGACATGCCAGCAAGCCCAGTCACGATGGGTAGCCATAGCAAAAACCCTCTGTGGTGTTAGGTGGATTACGATGCCCATGTATGTTGAAAATGCCATGTTCCAATCCAAGGGGGAGGAGACGGTGAGCTTGTGTTCTTGCAATCTCCCTCCTTTGCATCTGGGGCATACTTCGACCTGTCAAACTGCACCTCCCTAAGGGCCTCGGGGAGACGATCTGCCATCTCTATGTACCTCCCAGCCTTGATCGCTTGCACAAGGTGCCCTGGGATGGGCGGAAGGCCCAAGCTGGGTAGGAACAGGCCCTTGTCATCTTTAGGCTGAATCTGAGTGACACTTAAGGGGGCTGGTGGGGTGGCGTCCAGTACTGACTGCGTTGCGGTAAACACGGATGGGGAGGTGCTGGCGACTGCAGGGGTTGGTGTGGTCACTTGCTGCGACTGTATTGTCGTGGTGGTTTACACAGCTAAGTAGGCAGGCACAGAGACTGGGTTCCCTGCTAGGGTTCCGAGAGAGCCTGCAAGAAAGGCAAGGCTAGACTCAGTGGACAGTCAGCAGAATAGCTGTGCCTGGCTCACTGAACCAGCTGTGCAGAGGGGGCTCTGTGTTCGCTGATCATGAGCAACAGAAATACGCCCGTATGGTGCGGTGCGGCTGCACACAAGGATGTGGTGCGCGGCGTCTGCAGCATAAGCCAGCTGGGGCATGGGGCGGCCCACACAGTGCAGCTGGGCAGTGAGGCCAGCAACATTGCAGTGAGTACAGTGACTGGTGAGTTTACCTGAAGCAAAATAGGGACCTGACTTGACTGCCAGCATAGGGGGTCTATTCTGACGCACGAGAAAGACGGAGCAGCGAAAGGCACAGACAAAAAAATGAGCAGCAAGAGCAACAAGCCAGGTCCGCATAGCATGCGTAGAAAGCTGAGTACTGTGCTTGCGCTAAACTGTGGAATGGGTGCGAACGTGCGCAGCATGTGAGCAGGAAATTGGCAGAAGCTACAAGTGACACATTAACTATGTTTAACGTGTTAAACTACATTGAAATAGCAGTGAGTGTATGCTTCTGAACTTGCAGGCTCATCTGTATACTGCAGATTATTACTGTAATCATCACTGTCATTTCTGGACAATGTTATGTTTGTGTGATGCCTTTCATATTGTCTCTTCCTTTACAGAAACAATTGCTGGATCAGACTATGCATCGTGAAATTATGCAACACAGGCCAGATCAAGGTAAACTAGCGCATTGAGCCTTTACCATATGTATGCATTGCTGCCATGGATTTGAGTGAATCAGTATGCAATTCAGGAGTACTATACAGTGTCAAACTGTATGGCACATTGACCATATACATGCTGCAAGATGTTTAATGCAGAGTCTAACTAACTGAGCCACCTACTAAGATGGTTGGAATTAGACTGTAAGTCACTTTGTTCACTGCATAGCGTATTCAACTTCTTGATAAATGACAGCTTCAAATAGTGTTTACAAGTAATGGAGTTAGTGCATAGTTGTCTGGTAACACCTTTCACATGGAAAACCAGAAGTTTGAAACCCTGAAATTCCTGAGTCCTGAAATCGACACTCCTTAATGTATTAATTTTCATATCATTTTACATTTATACTCTAACTCAGAGACTTTGCCTGTCTCAAACTGCATGTCTTCTAGCTTGATTACTGGTTGGTATTGGCAATAAAATATAGCAAGCATGGAGGTAACATTCCATTTCTATCATTCCCTCCCACACAGCTGAATCTGTTGACAGCTCTCCAGATAATGAAGGGGTGGAGCTTACTGCAGAAACTGTACGTTACTTTCCATGGTCATGTTTATTTGGATTACTGAATTATTTGAGCAAATGTTGTTAGGCACTTATTGCTTGCTTAAAGGGTGGTTTGTGAACTCACCATTCAGTTTCATTATTCCAAGTAGTCACATTTACAAAGTTTCCTAAATAGCAATTAATGAAGAATTTACCATTCAGCTTAGAATGCGCAGCAATGAAGACAAACTGTGGAATCTACATACTGTCTCAAATCTACATACAGTATGTGACAATATAATGTTACCGTTTTGTTTTAAAAAAAGATGGAAAAATGGCTCGTCCCGTCTCATGGAATGGAAGAGAACGATGAATAAAATGATACGGAACGATAGCAGTATCATTGCCCAAATTCTCCAGAATGATTCAGCAGGTGAATAAAATGACTGAGAGACAATTTCACGACAAAAACGATAGCGAGACAGTTCATACGTTGGCTCATACATTAATAGTGCAGAATCCACTGCCTCTTATAACTGCTGTACACCTCGGTCACTTGTCTAATACTACCAATAAACCATTTCAACTGCTCCTATATAAATTGCTCCGTACGTCCTCGAATTGTTTCGTTCCGAAACCGTTCCAACTCATGTGTTTGTTTTGCATGCGTTAGAATTGTTTTCTTCTCCAAAAGAAAATAGAAGGGGACGGAACAGAATGGAATAGAGAACAGTGTAATAAACGAAACAGAACAGAATGAAACGAAACGAAACGTTAACATCATATTGTCACATACTGTACAGACTGTCTCACAAATTGTTTTAGCGTTGTAACTAACATAAAGAATCAGCATATTAAGCAATTCATGGAATAAGGCTGACTGTTATAATTCTGGGTAACAAGTGGTGAAGTTTATAGAGAATACAGAATTGTACTAATCAAAACCATTCAACATGCAGAATGTGCAATGATATCAATATTAAATTTATATTAAATATTTTATTCATTTGTTTGTTACACAGAGTGAAGGCAGTCTACCTCACAAAGTAGAGGAAGAGGAACAAGAAGATGAAGGGAAGGAGAAACTGGATAATGTCAATGAGCTGCTGTCCCGTGTCCAAGAGTTGGAGAGTGAATTGAAAAAAACTGAAGAGACCAGGTGGCATGTGCTTTACGACCACTTAGCCTTGCAGAACAAGCTGAAGGCCAGTCAAAAGGTGTTAGACCGTGTCCGTCACAAGATGGCTATCCTTGAAGAGAGACTGCTACAGGTGAGGAAGATGGATGATTTAATGCTATATTTTCTGTTGTGCTGTATGTGATCCAAACTTTCCTTACTGCAGATTTTGTTCAAATGGCAGTTCATAAGTTGCGCAAAATGGCTGTAAATATGAATTTAAAATTGCTGCACATAGAATTTCGAATGAAACTGTGAAATTGTCACATTCATTATTGTATTACAACGGTTCGCCCAGAAATTGCTTCCAGACACCGAATCACTTCTAGAAATTGATCAAAACACGAAACAATGAGCACCCTGCAGAACAGATAGAAGCCTGCTTTACTGAAAATCCTTCTCCAAGTTCAAGCAGCCAACCATAGTATGCCTGTACTCGAAACATGCCCTCAGCCGAAGCCACGGTTCCCCCGTACCCAAAGCATGCCTGCAGCTGTAGCCGTGTTACACCCATATATACCCGTACCCGCTGAACGGGCATAGAACATTTACTTGTTGCTATGTATATCATATGGTGCAACACTGCAAAGCTTCAAAGATTTTCTCAACAAAGGTTTGAAGCTGCATTCTAACATTCATATTATGCTTAATTTGAAGTCTGGAAGCGATTTCTGGGTGAGCTGTCAAGATACAATTGTGTATGTGACAATTGAGTTTCATTCCAAATTCTATATATAACAATTCATCTTTGCAGCCATTGTGTGCAACTTATGATCTGCAATTTGAAGGAAATTCCATAACTCTGTATTTTGTTCCAGGTCAGTGTTTTAGAGACCCCTTCTTAGTATGTTTGTTTTGCACCCACACCATTCTCCTTTCTCTTCAAACTGGTGCTGTGTCACTGTTTATCACATTGTTATCCTCTTGCACTATTTTTACATGTGTTTTCCTACACAGAGCCTGTCAACCTCAGGCCCTGTTGCTAACGCAATGTTGCAAGCTGCATCAGTGGGTAGTCTGCCAGAGGTACAGCAGCTGGTGAAGCTGCTTGTGAATGTAGAAGACAAGGTAAGTAGGAATAAGTTTACAGAGGTACCGTACAGTGAACTGGGGATGTGGATATGGGCTCAATTGGGAAGGGGATTGAAAGAAACTCAATTGGGATGAGGATTGAAAGTGTAAGGTGGAGGTAGAAACAAGAAGTGCAAATAGGAATTAATGAGAAATTAAGTACCTATGTGATGAGCAAGTCAGAAGCCTGAATAATACTGGAGGGATGAGAAACTCAATTGGGATGAGGATTGAAAGTGTAAGGTGGAGGTAGAAACAAGAAGTGCAAATAGGAATTAATGAGAAATTAAGTACCTATGTGATGAGCAAGTCAGAAGCCTGAATAATACTGGAGGTAGAAGCTAGCTGTGACCTGGGCTTTATGGTGCTGCTTGTTCACCAAGAAGTAGAGTGCTGTGATTTGTCTTTGCTGTGCAGGGTGGCAGGACCCCTCTGTTAATAGCAGCAGCAAAAGGGCACATTGAGTTGGTCAGAAAGCTAGCTGGACAGTATGGTGGAGATATCTTCCACACAATGAAGGTACATTCACTTTTGCACATACACATATACCCCTTTCACACGTACCATTATTCCAGATTTAAGAATCGGATTCGCATCCGTGTTATATCCGGTTTGTGTTCACACGGACGATTTTCGCTGCTGGTGAACGGTTAATTTCCGATTTCCTGGTGTTGTTTTGGCTGCGCGCAAAGAGAGGGAGGAGGCGGCGAGCTAGAGGACGACGGACAACGGCAGTACAAAACACACTCTATGCGGTAGTGGGGTTGCAGCGGCAAATGCTGGTCTGCGCAAGTTTAGCGAGTGTGCGACGCCTCTTTCAAGGTACGAGAGTGAACAGGTCAATGTGGGTTGAGCACAGGAGCGTGGTATTCTTTCAAAATATTGTTCCTAGTGGGAATGATCACGACTTCAGTCGTGCAACATTTCACTAAACGCTGTTTAACGTGTGTTAACGCAATCAACTCTTGGATTCACCGTATAATGCAGATTTAAAACCACCTCGCCAGCAGGGTTTTAACCCGGATTCAGATCCGGTATTTGATCGCCGTGTGAATGCGGAAACCCACATTTATCTGGGTTTCAATGCGGATTAACCGGTCCATGTGAAAGGGGTTTAAATCATGCTGCCACAGTTTCATCTTATCACCCTTCCCCCCCCCCCCCCCCCCCCCAAACTACTACACCTTTAGAACTCCAAGAATGCCCTCCACTTGGCAGCCTACAGAGGCCACCTACCTGTTCTGCAGTACCTCTGTCCCATGTTTGGAGACAAAGTGCTTGACAGGGATGAAAATGATGAGACTTGCCTGGACATTGCTCGCATGCTGAGGCGAAGTGTCATTACAGAGTTCCTCACAGACAACTACCCACAACTGGAGAGGAAGGTATGGCTGCGGGAAGAGATAATTAGAAGAGATACTTATAATTTTGCATATAGGGTGAGCTGTAATTCCCATACCATATGTGTCCTAATTTCATAGTACATATTTTTGCAAATGTACCTTGCTTGAGGCATTAATTTTCATGATTATATCTTGCGAAGCCCTTTTAACTGCCTAATGTCTGACAACAGTGAGGAGATTTGCACAGTTTTACTTTTGCAAATGTCCACTAACTTGTTAAATTTGGGCACATTTGACATACATATCAATTTTCTCGACACTTAAGTTTTGGAAATTAATACATTCCTAGTGCACACATGCACATTCTTGAGTAGGACACGACTGTTAATGATGAATCAAATTATATGCAGGACATTTTGACTTGGAGGTCTTTCTCAACTGCATATTGGCCTGGATCACGATACGACAAAGACCTCCGGGTTGAGACATCCTGCCTTTGATTTATCATTAACAGTCGTGTCCTGCTCAAGAATTCATTAGAAGTGGAGTTATCAATGCAACTATAAGCCTCTGTAGTATCACACATAAACATTTGTGCCTTCATCCATTCTGTTTTGCAAACTTCTACCAATTCACAAGAAGTGGATAGGTAGATGCTGGAATTCCATTTTAATGGTATCCTTGGAACTACAATGTGTGTTAATTATGCACCTTTTCTATCCTAACAGGTTGATGCCCACAAGGATTCTCAGCTGATGTTAAACAGGTATTGTGTGTTGCATATACATGGGTGTGTGTGCTGCATGTGACATAGTGCATAGTCTTCATTGTTGTTTGTCTACCCATGCTGCTATATACCAGTGTAGTATGGTTTGTGGAATACAGCACAATGTCATGTGCTTATTCTCCCTACTCTGCCCACTTTGTACTACAAAACATTCTGTGTATTGGGAGATATTGTCCTGTCTGTACATGTAGGGCTCACAGGCACCGCTGGTGGCTAAAGGTCTCAGGCAAAAGTCGTGATGTAGCCCTACCTCCATCTTCCCACGTGGAGCAGGCAGAGGGTAGTGTTCAGATGGAGGGAGAGGTAGAGTTCAGGAATGACCCCAATTCGAAACCGATCAAGGCAGTCAATGGCACAGAATGGATGTACCGTGGAGGGTCCCTTACTACAGCCAGACAGGTGTGTCAATGTGCATTATACAATTAGCCATCAGCCGTTTTCTGTGCAAGTTGTAGCCATGGCCGACCAGTAATCGCTCTGTACAGACATAATGGCCGACCGGTTTTTCTGTGAGACTCACTCCTCTTGTTGGAAGTAGTGACAGTGACAATCCTTTTGGAGCTGGTACTAGGAGCTCTATCAGCTATTTTGAGCTAGGTGTAGTTAGGTTGCGTTCACTAGGAGCCACTTCTACATTTGATGACCAAAGGAAGTTTCTGCTGCTGTAGTATGCCATTTTATTTATAAGCCGTTTCATTGGTATATGTGTTAACGCTAACTCCTATATAACTCCTGCTACAAGCTCTAAGAAGAAAAACGTCACTGTGTCTACCTTCAACAAATGCAAATTGCAGTTTGAACGTGACCAAAGACCAAGATCTGACAAGATCTGACGAGTGTCAGATCATGTCTGACCAAAACTGGGGTTATAATGGCAGACCAACATTTCAAAATTATAATGCACACTGGTGTGTGTGTGTGTGCGTGCGTGTGTGCGTGTGTGTGTGTGTGTGTGTGTGTGCATGCATGTGTGTGCACGCCTGTGTGAATGTTTGTATGTCTTCTGTCTCTCTCCCCCTATGTTTGCATGTGTATATGTGTAACATGAAACTTGTCCAGACCTGATAGGAGTCCTGTCCCTGTTTGTGTCCTATAACTTTATGTTGACAACTATGTTCTAGTAAACTTGTCTGTGTCTCTGTGTGTACTTAAGGACACTGTGGAGTTGTGTATGCAGTCCTGCTTGTGCTTGATTTTGTTGAGAATCCTTCCTGTGCACTGTTTGATTGGTTGACCGTCTCGGAGAGAAGCCTGGACGAGAAAGAGCGACGTTACATATACATGTGTGCATGTGGTTGTGAAGATGCACGTGTAGTTGTTTACATGTGTGTGTGTGATGAGTGTATGTAGGGATTTGGGCTTGTGTTTTGTATGACGTTATGATATGTGTGAGAGTGTAGTCTCATGTAGCCTGCTTCGTTCCCCACTTCTTCTGCATCAATGATGTCATTGGTTAGGTATAAAAGATCTGGTGAACAGCCTATATTGTTTCTATATGGGCATAAAGTTACGTTTTGTTATCTGCTGTAAGTGACTAAGTAAGTCAACAGATACAGCAGACAACAACATGAGTCTACGTACGTACATAGTCATTCTGCATACAGCACTTTGCCCATACATTAGAAGGGCTGAAGTGGTGTGGCTCTGGTCATTTCTTGTGGGAGTGGTACTGCCATCAGTGTTCTCCCCAAAAAATAATAAGAAGGGTACACTTGACCTACAGTCATGTGAGGAGTGACTGGTGGATGGTTGGGTGTGGGTGAGGGTGCCACTTTTGCATGCAAAGTGAATCTATTAAGCTGAATACAGGGAGAGCTTTGTGACACAATGTGTATGCATGCATGCATTCGATATTGCTCACTCAATGACTAGTGGCACTGTGCCTTTCAAGGAGGGTACAGTGCCATGTTTACAGCCTCAAGGGTTCTTAAAGGAGCAACAAGGGCTCGTTACCCTTTAAAAACAGCCCAACAAGAACACTGACTGCCATCAGAGATGCTGTACGCTTCAATGGGGTCATTGTTACATGGAGCAGGGAATTCACTTGTCTGCTAATAGTAATCCTGTTGCTTTTCTGCTGGTAAGATTTTCCCTACAAATGTGATCCTGACTACGAGCAGGTACCAGTCGTCTCCTCTTCGTTGGCCTGAGTACTCTTCATTTCTTTCCCACTTTTAATGCATTGTCCCTGTGATTATTGTTGTTTCCATGATAATTGCTTATTGATGGACTTCCAAGTTACACTGTTTCAGAACAAAATGGTATTAGTCGTTCATCAGTTCCTGCCAAGTGATGATGTCATCATGTATGACTAGCCCTAGGCAGGAATAGCGGTTGGCTACATGACACTATATATCGAGAGTGGGTTATGATGAATTATGGGACCATAATTTACATGAAGAATGTAATGGTCGGGTATATTTTAGCTGACCTGTGTTAATCCTTGATCTCTTTATGTGAATTTTCCACTTTACTGCTGGCATAGGCTGCACCCCCTGCCTACTGTCTGAAGCAATTCACCCGCTACCACAAGCGTTGGCTAGCAGACAATGTCCAGGAGGAGGAGGAGGAGTCTTGCGAACAGTGGCTCCTACAACAGTCTCCAGAGATGACCACTGTGAGGGAGACAGAGGAATACAGATCAGGAAGAGTCAGATACAGATACACCACAGTAAGGGGATTGCCTGCAAATGTACAGTGTGAATGGATGTGTGCCTCTTTCCAGTGCATAAGCAGCTTAAGGTATGTAGGGAGTTTAAAATAAAAAAAATGGCTGTGACAGACAATTGACTGAATCTCAAGCGATGAACAGTCAATTTTCTTCAAACTTGCTGTGTATGTACCACTGCCAACCTACTACCTGTGTACTAACTTGCAGCCGGCGAAGGCACTTGCACGCAACACCGCGTAACTGCAAAGAAAGAAGATAATATTTCGAAATTCGCATATTTCTTAATCTAGGAATAGGCTAGAAACATCTAGCTTGTATCAACAGGAAACTTGCCGCAGTAGCTACGTTTTCCTATGAAGCCACAACTGCAGCTCCTTCACAGAATAGGCTACGATCGATTTTCCTTTCATACTCGATTTTCACAGCAAGCGCCATAATTCTCAACGCAAATGCGGCTTCATAGGAGAATCAGGGAACACCTCTTAGCTGTCTATAAACCAAGTTGCAGAAAGAGAGTCCATCTCTGCATGGAGCTACACTTCCCACTGGTTACCCTGTGCAATCATCACCCACACTAACTCTCATAGTTTCTTCGAAACAAGCGCATGCGAAGGCTCACTTGGAAGCCAACTTGATGTTGGTGGCAGCCATCTTCCAGCAACAGGAAACGGTGACGTAGAGTCGATTGCGCATAGTGAACCAGCCGGAATCGTCGAGAAAGGCAGCATACCAGAACAGATACACTTTCTACTGGTTCACATGATAGCGTGTGATAACGTGTTTGCGGAACGGAAGTGCATTCTTGCGAATCAATGGTTGGAATGAAGCCAACCAAAATGTAACCACAACAAAGGTGTCTGTCTAACAATAATTATTATGCTTAATCTATTTCTGGTCACATTAATGGCTTTTCAGGAATGCGTTCGTACACAGTATTTTGCAATCATGTAAGGACAGTTTCAGCGCACTTTTCGAAGTTCTTTTTTCACATTTGAGGAGGATCAATAGTACAAAGAATATTTCAGCTATTCAAGAAATTCTGAGAGGTGACCCTAAACTCCCTACATACCTTAAATATATTCTTAATCTAATACTGTGCCACTATACAGTATGTATTCTCATTTTTTCAGCCCAATTATTAGTCACCTACATCAATACTGTACATGTGGTTGATATCTCAATAATGATGAAGAGTGATGTATTGCAGTTCCTTATTGTGACCTCTAATGATCTGTCATGGGAGTTCTGCTGTCACACATGCTACCGCTTATTCACAGCAGGAAGTGTTATGTGCCTGTAACCTCTTTGGTTCGATCTTCAATCCTGCAACTCACATAGTTCTCATCATGATTATTGCCCGCTCTTGGCAAAAGATGAAACCTTCTTCAATTGAAAATGTGTTAGCTGGATAGCACTCTTATTCACACTAAAGGCAGTGATTTATATTTCTTTGAGCAACACAGCAGTCTCTAATCTTATGTTTTAAACTCAAGTGATTAATCCAATATTTGTCACTCTTGGCCATCTTGCTGTATTTCTCTACGGAACAAAACTACAGCAGTCATACATGAAACTACAGATGAGTGTTTGTTCTTCCTTTTGGTGCTAGTTTGCCTCTGTTCGAACTTTACCTGATAGGAGTTACAAGCAAATATATGAAGGTAACAAAATGTGTACTAGACTTGTTTACATAGGACATGTCCCACAAGCATAACTAGCTGTAGCTCTAACTGGCTAGTCCTTGACTCAGTGTACCCATGAAACCACTCACAGGGAGTTTGTGAAAATTTGCAGAACAGTGCCTAGTAAAGGAGTTGTCCTTTGTAGTTAACGTTGAAATATGTCCTATCCTTCAATGTTAGGTTGATGCAGAGCTTAAACCATTGATTTGCGTGGTGGCCATTATTGCAGCAGTCATTTTGAATTAATAGCAAATTAAATGCAGTATATGCTGAACAAAGCCTCACAAGAAATCATGATCATATGTGAAGCTGAGCCCAGAGCTTTGCAACTTGAGCTAGTTAGCAGCAATCTCAGTTATTCAACTCCACTAAAAGCACATGCATGCCATGCACTCTGTCCAACGTGCACACACATTATTTCACTGTTCTTCCTAGCCTCGTTCCCATGCAGGCCATCCACGTTCATTGTTGCCTCACACCAATTAATGCAGACAGCCTGGGAACGAGACTGTATATTGTTCCATGCACTATGCCTCTGTTGATGTGTTTTCTGACGAATGCATGTTATCCCAGTGACCCCATCCACTCCCGTCTTTATTTCCACCTGCAGGAGAAGCACCCTCTCAGGGACTGGAGGAAGCTTGGAGAGTGCCAAAAGGTCATCAAACACTGTCCAATTGGTGGTGCGTATGGAGGACTGGCAGTGAACAGTAATGGCCTCCTAGCTGTAACAGATGATAGAAGTCAGTGCATTCATCTTATCTCCAGAGATGGGGTATTGTTGAGGTCCATTGGAGAAGGCAAATTTGATGACTGTATGTCAGATGTTGCATTTGATCTGAAAGGGAATGTATGGGTTTCTGACTACAAGAAAAGTAAAGTGGTGAAGTTGTCTCAAAAAGGCCATATTCTTCATACGATATGCCATGATGGTAGTGATTCAGTAGGTGATCAGCTGAAGCATCCTTATGGGGTGTCTGTCAGTCCAGAAGGTTTAGTCTACGTCTGTGACGATGACAACCACCGCGTTGGAGTTTATGACAAAGAAGGCAAGTTTGAATTTGCTTTTGGCTCAAGAGGAAGTGGCCCAGAGTGTTTTGATGGACCTCGTGATGTAGCTTTTGGCTCAGATGGCCTCGTGTACATTATTGATGCTGAGAATAACAGAGTCTGCGTGTGGTCAAAGCAGGGTACTTTTATGAGATGCTTTAGCACTGAAGATCGTCCGTACTTTGCAGCTGCCACTGATGACGGTCATTTGCTAATCACTTCATACTGTTGTGACACTGTGTTGGTGTATACCTTGGGAGGTGAACTGGTTCACCGTTTTGGAGGGAGAGGTAATGAGCAAGGGAAGTTTCGCCATCCTCAGGGGATATGTGTTGATGGCAGCGGAAAGGTGTATGTAGGGGATTCCAATAACATGCGTATCCAAGTTTTCTGGTAGCTTTATATTGTCACATAATAACTCTTAAGTATTATTGAACAGCAGTGATCTTTAGTGATTGTATGAACTGCGGAACAATACTTACAATTATGTTTACTGTAAATTTGTAATAATTGAGTGTTTTAAATTTGAGGTGTTTGTGCATGTACGTACGTTGTGTGCATGTATATATTGCACTAGCTGGAGGACCTTGCCATGCAGTGTTGCAGCTCGCAAACGTGTGTGCATGCAAGTTACATGGGAAACTGGAGATGCTTCGGGCTCAGGTGAGGAGACATGTTGCCATGGTATCCGCATGCATGTATAATCACTATCACTGCAGTATGTTTGTAGCTGTTCACTTCTGTTGTGTTCTATGCTAACTCACCGCTAATTCTTGCTAGTATACTTTAAATTGTCAGTGCACACACACCAAACAGCTGTAATATAAATTTATTGGTTGCAATTTTATTTCATCAATCTGTCTCCGCTCGCCCTCCCTCCTCCCGTTCCTCCTTTCCCCTCTCCCACCCTTATCGTTTACTTGCTAGCTCTCACCTTACCTCCAGTCCCCCTCTCCCTCTCTCTCCCATAGATTGCCTCTAAAGCAGCTGACGAAGCCACTGAGGACTACTCTCCTAGTGCATGAGATTGAAGGTACAGAGGGAGGGGCTACCAAAGGGACTAGTTGTCGTTTGGGTATGATGTACAGTGTGTGTTGACATCTGCTAACCATACAGTACTATTCAGTATACATTTCTCCAGACATTTTAATGTCATATTATAGAACACCCGGACACGTTTGCTTTTTGGTACTGGAAATGCCTGCCACATCAATTATTTATACTCCAGTGCCTCTAGCTAGCTGAGGGATGGTGTCATAGCAACGAATACAGTGTGTAACTGTCATATTACCTATTTGTTCCCCTTTCCTCCCATCTGCCGTGGACACAAGTCAAGAAAGGGAGGAGTCTGTAACTGATTGGTCATCAGAGTTGTCTAAGATAAACTAGGTGTTGGTATGGCCCTTTTGTGGGGTTTATTACTGGAAGCATTGTCCTTTTCTTCTACATCCTGAGGAATACTGTATTGACAAAAGCAAGGAGAAGGAAAGGGAGGGGAGGGAAAGGGGAGGGAAGGAGGAAGCAAGAGGGGAAGGATAAATCGCAATACCAATTAAACTAGTAATCAATCAGACTTGCTTGAACACATGGTAAAGACAGACATCATTGTACACTATGGTCGCATAGACTAAGTATACTTAGACGCTTGAGACAAATACATTGTATGATATAAATATGCATGATAGCTATATATGTATCTACAACAAAGACTAACACAGGTGCACACATAGCTATACACATACACACAGTGCTCCTATCCTAAACTTTAACTCCATTTTTGTTATATATTGAAGGAAAAAGAGAAAGGGATAAAACACCTTCTCTCCCTGGCCTTGATGGCGGAGCGAGACATGTAGTTAGCTACTCAGCAGTGACTGACTGTCCAGTGCAGGAGGGCTGTGTGAAGAAGGGCCAGCGATCCGGTAATGCGGTTACTTCCGATGTAACTGATATAACTAATCCTCCCTTGCGGCAGTTAGATTCGTAAGGCGCCCTCAAGCTCTCCATCACGTGCAGCAGTTGAACTTACACAGCAAGTAACTGCACAGATCAACCCGGTTATAGCTAACTACCCTCCTGCTTCAAACGTAGCAGCTATTGTAGCTAAGTCTATCGTTCAGGACAGCCATTGCGACTTGAGCTGGGTAGCCAAATGTAGCTAGCCAAATCGAATTGCCAAGCTTTCTCAGACAGAGCCATAATTCGTTTTGCTCGACCATGGCAAGGATACTGTTATTTATGGATCAACATAATTGCACATTACTATGGTCGCTCTACACAGTGCCGGTTCCCGCCCCTCCCCACTAGGCCACTCCTCAAAATGGCGGTTTGGTAGGCGGAGTATGAGCGTGAGCGCAAGACTAGTTCCTCACTAGTTTGGAAGTCCGTTTTGTCACTTGGCAAGTTTTGTTCGTCTCTCGAACATTCATTTTCCGCATTGCGTCCAGAAAACCCAGGACAGGTGGGTGTTGCACTGTAGCTAGTTAGCCAAGTTATGAACGTGAGGCTTGGAAGGTGCTAGCTAGGCTTGGGTAGCTTAGGGCTCTTCCTCACCCATCTAGATATACCTCCCTCTCCGGAGCACTGTAGTCATCAACATGATGTGTGCATGATACATAGAAGTGGCTCCTGTTTTATTCATTCATTTTATTCAATTGAAAATGGCGACACGCTGGCGATTCCTCATCGCGTGTCTATGGATTTTCCTGACGATTTGTAGGATGTCTGCCTCCATTCGTACACCCAGCGACGCCAACAGTGATCTGCTCTTTGCTCCACGCCGACTGATGTCCAACGGAAAGTCTTCAGCTATCTGCGCCTGGAGAAGAAGTTCGCACCTCCGTCCCCACCTTCGGCGCTCGCGCTCTTACTCAGCTACCATTCCCTGCACCTACTGGCTTCTCCTGATTGCGGGAGATGTGGAGATTAACCCAGGACCAATAAGGTTTCCGTGCACTGTCTGCCAGAAACCGGTGAGGACGAACCAACGGGGTGTGTGCTGCGATGCCTGCGACCTGTGGACCCACGCCAGCTGCGCCCGGGTAGGAAATGAAGAGTACGCGAAACTCAGCTCAGACTGTGACTTGGAATGGCTGTGTCCAACATGTGTCCTGGCTAACCTACCATTCCCAGACTTGAACCAGTGCTGTACTGATGAGCATCCTTCTACCGACAACAACAGTCATCTTGATGTTTCAGCCACAGAAGCTACAGTGAGCAGTGATGATGACGGTGGAGAAGCAGTTGAAGGTGGTGAGCCATTACACAGCATATGGGAATGTACGCAGGGTTTACTAGTGAGTCACTTAAATGTCAGAAGCCTAGCTTCAAAGTTTGATCAGATAAAATTCCTGCTGGGAAGCCAAACTAGAACGAACATGGTGTTCGGCATAAGTGAAACATGGCTTGATGAAGGCGTCACAAATGGAGAGCTAGAGATTGCTGGCTTCAGGTCTTACAGGAGAGATAGAGATGGAAGGGGTGGTGGTGTGATTGTGTATGTATCTGATGACGTGAAAGGCATGAGAAGGCATGACCTAGAGAATGATGAGATTGAAGCGGTATGGATTCAAGTGAAGATGAGAAGGAGACATGTCTTGATTGGAAATGTATACAGACCCCCAGGGACGCGAGATACATGGATGGAAAGTTTGGTGGTGATGCTGGAAAAGGTGGTGCAGGAGCAGATGACAGTAGTGATGATGGGAGACTTCAATTGCAACATGTTAAATCCTGACAGCCATACTTCTAAGCTTGGCATGGTGATGTCCGAGTATGGAATGGAACAAATGATACATGGTCCCACTAGGGTGACCCAAACATCTAAGACTTTGATTGACTTGCTATTCTGTACAAATTCTGATGAAATAGTTTACTCTGGACGTAAGGAGCTTGGGCTGAGTGACCATGACATGATATATGGAATCCTGAACGGAAAAGTGGAGGAAGTGAAGCAGTGTTTGCGTGAGGTTAGGGTTCTGGGTAACTGTGATGTTGAAAAGTTGGTTGCTGACTTGAAGGTGGCACCATGGTCAGTGATGGAAACCTTGGATGATATGGACAGTCAATGGGAGTTTTGGAAGAAGTTGTTTACTGAGGTGCTGGACTCCCATGTCCCTCTGAAGAGATGTAGAGTTAGAAGGAAAACTTTGCCATGGATCAGCCCAAGGATACGAATGTTAATGAAAGAATGAATCCGCCTGTGTAAAAAAGCAAAGAAGACAAAACAGGCAGAAGACTGGGAGCACTACAGGAACTTGAGGAACACAGTAACCACAGAAATGAGGAAGGCAAAACTACAGTTTTTTGAAAGGGTTAGCAAGGAAGCGAAGACAAATCCCAGAAAGGCATGGAAGGAAATAAGTAGGCTATTAGGAAGTGGTCGGAGACATGTCACTGAAGTTAAGACTGCAGGGGGCACATTGACAGACCAGAAGAGCATTGTAGAGGAATTCAGTGAGTACTTCTCCACTCTGGTTGGAGCGCTGGATGAAGGTGTTGACAAGGTGGTAAAGGGATTCCCAGTGTGTGATCATGAGTTCAGCTTCACAAGGGTGGAAGAAGAAGAAGTACTGAAGTTGCTAAGAGGATTGGATGTGAATAAGGCTGTGGGAGTGGATGCAATAAGTGCAAAATTGCTTCGGATTGCAGCTCCTGGCATCAGTGCAAGCCTTGCATCATTGTTCAACCACAGCCTCGAGAGTGGACAAATTCCTCAAGAATGGAAGTCAGCAAATGTAACTCCTGTGCAAAAGGGGGGAAGTAATGTGGACATTAGCAACTTCAGACCAGTGTCAGTACTCCCTGTTGTGAGTAAAGTGTTTGAGAGGCTTCTTCACCAACAGCTGTATGACTATCTACAGCATTATTCCATCTTGCACCCTGTACAGTCAGGTTTTAGGCCGCAACACACAACTCAAGATGTGCTAGTTAGCATGGTGGACAACTGGAGGAAAGCATTAGATGAGAATGAGTTGGTCGGAGTTGCTATGGTGGACCTTAGCAAGGCTTTTGACATGGTGAACCACTCCATTCTTCTAAGGAAGATGTACAGCTATGGGGTAAGAGGAATGGAATGGAAGTGGTTCCAGGATTACCTGACCGGGAGACGCCAGAGGGTCTGTGTGGGTGATGAGAAGTCAAGTTGGACCAACATCCACAAAGGTGTGCCACAGGGGTCTATCCTGGGGCCACTCTTGTTTACAATGTATGTCAACGATTTACCCAAAGCAGTCAGTCAATGCAATGTGAAGCAGTATGCCGACGACACAACCATGTTTCATGCTGCAAACAGTGCTAGCGAGTTGGAGGCTGTGCTGGAGAAGGACTTGAACAGTGTATGTCAGTGGGTGGATGAGAATAAGCTAAAATTGAATGTAAAAAAAACACAGTTGCTTTTGTTGGGAAGGAAAGGTAGGTCACAGGAGTTAGAAGATGTGAATGTAACACTGAATGGTGAACAGCTATCAAGAAGTCGTACAGTGAAGTGCTTAGGTGTGAGTATCGATGATGGATTAACATGGAGAGAGCATATTGAGTCACTAAGGAGGAAGTGCTTTTGTGGATTGGCTAAGCTGCGGAAGTTAAGGGAAGTGCTACCAACAGAAACAAAAAGGAAGGTTTACAATGCCCTGGTGCTTCCACACTTAGACTACTGCTCGGTAGTCTGGCAAGAGTGCACAAAAGAACTACAACAGAAGGTAGAACGGATACAGAACTATGGGATGCGCTTGATTCTATCCAAACCACCACGAACACCCAGTGCTGAACTGAGAACAGCCCTCGGGTGGACCCCATTGACTGAGAGAAGGAGACTATCCAGGCTGGCTCTGGTACACAGATGTGTCCACAAGAAATGTCCAGAGTACATGAAAGACATGCTGGTGAGCAACGAAACAGTTGGGTGTAGGATGACGAGAGGATTCGAGAAGCTGCACCTCTTTCGTGTGAACACAGAGCTATTCAGAAGATCATTTACTTTTAGGGGATCCCAAGATTGGAACTCCCTTCCAGAGAACATCAGGAATATTCACCCCGCTACTGTTTTTAAGAAAGCTACAAAACGATGGCTAGGAGAACAATTATTCTAATGTGGTTATTCGCAAGCATTCTGACACTTATGACAATCTCAATCATTCATTCATTCACTAGTTATTCATCATGACAATCTGCACATGTGCATCCATTTTTTATGTGTCACTTGTAACTGTATGTCTTGCAGGACCCCCAGGTAGACCAGCCAATTAGGCTGATGGGGCTTTCCTGTGTAAAGATCTATCTATCTATCATCATATCTATCTATTCACAGCGCTTGGTAGATTTTGCTCTTTCCCCTGCTCTTCAGACTATCTGGGGTACATTTAACAGTCTTGATGCTTTGCTCACAACTGACTTTGAGCAGAACACAACACTACTTATGGACAGCCTACTTAGTGCCTACTCTAATCTTATGTGAGAGTGATCACACTCTTACTCAGAAAATACGTAGTTGTAGAAACACATGCTGGAATTTCCCCAGTTACCTACTGTGTACTTTAAGGGGTGCATTTAGTATCAGGCATTTGCTTCCCCTTGCTGTAATCTCAACCCCCTCCCCCATGGTATTTCTAAACACAACACTGCAGTCTATGGTGCATGGTATGTAGTGTGGTATGCTACTAATTGCTATTGCTGCTAAATAACAATGAAGCTTGTCTCTTTGCAGACAAGGGTGTCATTTTCATTTTGCCTTGTTACAGCCTTTTCGTCTCCAATGGACAGCTGGAAGAAGGATGCGCTGGTCAGCTTGGAGAATGACTTGAAGGTGAATCTGGGTATGACGGACCTTGTTGGTCGCCTGGAAAGGCCTGCAGGAGGGTTCATGACAGAGGCAGAGAGGATGCGTGTGGAGGGGGCAGAGGATAAGTGTGAACGAGTTGGCAGGATCATTGGCATCTTGCGGGGAAAAGGTAACAAGGAGTTTGATACATTCTTGAAGATGCTCAAGGAGAGTGGGAATGAAGTGTGGGCAGACAAGATTGAAGAATCTGCTTGCCAATTTGAAGAATATCACAAAGCAAATGGTACAGAACTGTCATGCAGATAATATTTTGGTTTATTTGGGCACTCTAGGATGCTTGTAGACATAGTGATATGTGTGCATGCATGGAGTGTGTATGGATTTTACACACAGCTACAATCTAGCATATTTTACTTGTGTGTACATGTGTTTGGTTTATAGCATACATACGTAACGTGGGACGTAATTGAAGGGATCAAGAACTTTGGTCCTCTCAACCTGTCCTGGTTTGGTGCCGTGAGGATGGAGAGGAGAGTGCCCAAGTATGAGCTCCAGATGAAGCTACTTCAGTCGCACACACACAAGAAGAAGACTGTGGGACACAGCTTCGTGCAGTTTGCAGACCCAGCCGAGGTGAGGTGGTTAGTGTGGTGCAGTGCAAAGGAGACTGAAGTTGGATTACTGTATTGGGAAGTGAAGGCTGCAATTTGCACAATGAAAAGATTCATTTAATTATGTACATGTACATGTGTGGTGTATGTACATGTATGTGTGCATTATATGTGTGTATTTGTATACAGTACATGTGTACATGTGCCTGTGTATATTTGTACACTACACTATGTCACTGTTAGAGGTACTCTTGTACATGGACACATGTGCAGTGCTTCCCTGTATGCTGTGTAGATTGAGGCTGCCAACACGAAGAAAGACATTCCTGAAAAGCCCCCACTTGCACAGACCCCTACTGATGGTGGGTTACCATGACAATGCGTTAATCTAAGATAGTTCTTCCATTGGTTGGTTGTAGCTACATGGAAGTGTTCACTTCAGACTCCTCCCTCCCTTGTGTATGTGCACAGCTCCATCTGGTGTCAACTCGACAGAGTCACAAGCTCAGACTCCCAGTTCATCTGGAGCTCCCACTCGGCATCCAGTTCCCATGGCAACCCCTCTCCCCACTCAGCCCCGCCCCATGGGCCCAATACCATCCTATGGCCCTTCAGTCCCCACTGGCTACCCTGCTGGAATGAGGCCGCAGTATCCATCCCACCCCTCCATGGCCATGAGCCAGCATGTGGGTTACCAGAGGCAACCAGGGATGGTGGCTGGGCCCTCTGCTGCTGCGTACATGGGACAAGGACAGCGACCTATGACACAATTGAATGTAAAAAAAACACAGTTGCTTTTGTTGGGAAGGAAAGGTAGGTCACAGGAGTTAGAAGATGTGAATGTAACACTGAATGGTGAACAGCTATCAAGAAGTCGTACAGTGAAGTGCTTAGGTGTGAGTATCGATGATGGATTAACATGGAGAGAGCATATTGAGTCACTAAGGAGGAAGTGCTTTTGTGGATTGGCTAAGCTGCGGAAGTTAAGGGAAGTGCTACCAACAGAAACAAAAAGGAAGGTTTACAATGCCCTGGTGCTTCCACACTTAGACTACTGCTCGGTAGTCTGGCAAGAGTGCACAAAAGAACTACAACAGAAGGTAGAACGGATACAGAACTATGGGATGCGCTTGATTCTATCCAAACCACCACGAACACCCAGTGCTGAACTGAGAACAGCCCTCGGGTGGACCCCATTGACTGAGAGAAGGAGACTATCCAGGCTGGCTCTGGTACACAGATGTGTCCACAAGAAATGTCCAGAGTACATGAAAGACATGCTGGTGAGCAACGAAACAGTTGGGTGTAGGATGACGAGAGGATTCGAGAAGCTGCACCTCTTTCGTGTGAACACAGAGCTATTCAG
The DNA here is from genome assembly GCA_964019415.1 of Ianthella basta. Classification (NCBI taxonomy): domain Eukaryota; kingdom Metazoa; phylum Porifera; class Demospongiae; order Verongiida; family Ianthellidae; genus Ianthella; species Ianthella basta. The sequence continues at coordinate 3,274,937 of OZ025870.1, read as the reverse complement.
AAGATCATTTACTTTTAGGGGATCCCAAGATTGGAACTCCCTTCCAGAGAACATCAGGAATATTCACCCCGCTACTGTTTTTAAGAAAGCTACAAAACGATGGCTAGGAGAACAATTATTCTAATGTGGTTATTCGCAAGCATTCTGACACTTATGACAATCTCAATCATTCATTCATTCACTAGTTATTCATCATGACAATCTGCACATGTGCATCCATTTTTTATGTGTCACTTGTAACTGTATGTCTTGCAGGACCCCCAGGTAGACCAGCCAATTAGGCTGATGGGGCTTTCCTGTGTAAAGATCTATCTATCTATCATCATATCTATCTATTCACAGCGCTTGGTAGATTTTGCTCTTTCCCCTGCTCTTCAGACTATCTGGGGTACATTTAACAGTCTTGATGCTTTGCTCACAACTGACTTTGAGCAGAACACAACACTACTTATGGACAGCCTACTTAGTGCCTACTCTAATCTTATGTGAGAGTGATCACACTCTTACTCAGAAAATACGTAGTTGTAGAAACACATGCTGGAATTTCCCCAGTTACCTACTGTGTACTTTAAGGGGTGCATTTAGTATCAGGCATTTGCTTCCCCTTGCTGTAATCTCAACCCCCTCCCCCATGGTATTTCTAAACACAACACTGCAGTCTATGGTGCATGGTATGTAGTGTGGTATGCTACTAATTGCTATTGCTGCTAAATAACAATGAAGCTTGTCTCTTTGCAGACAAGGGTGTCATTTTCATTTTGCCTTGTTACAGCCTTTTCGTCTCCAATGGACAGCTGGAAGAAGGATGCGCTGGTCAGCTTGGAGAATGACTTGAAGGTGAATCTGGGTATGACGGACCTTGTTGGTCGCCTGGAAAGGCCTGCAGGAGGGTTCATGACAGAGGCAGAGAGGATGCGTGTGGAGGGGGCAGAGGATAAGTGTGAACGAGTTGGCAGGATCATTGGCATCTTGCGGGGAAAAGGTAACAAGGAGTTTGATACATTCTTGAAGATGCTCAAGGAGAGTGGGAATGAAGTGTGGGCAGACAAGATTGAAGAATCTGCTTGCCAATTTGAAGAATATCACAAAGCAAATGGTACAGAACTGTCATGCAGATAATATTTTGGTTTATTTGGGCACTCTAGGATGCTTGTAGACATAGTGATATGTGTGCATGCATGGAGTGTGTATGGATTTTACACACAGCTACAATCTAGCATATTTTACTTGTGTGTACATGTGTTTGGTTTATAGCATACATACGTACATGAATTGGTAGTTGATCTGCTGCTATGTTTATGCTATTTTCATCAGTGTATTACAATTGCACTACTATGTAGATCAATCTGGTCTGATGGCCATTGAGTATCCTATGGAAGGAGGCAGCAACATGTCCACTCAGCTCTTCCAAGGAGGCCAGGTGCAAGGAGAAGGGGTAACAAGGATTGTTTATGTACCTGTGCCAGGTAAGATGAACTATTGATTTTATGTGTAACAGATAAGCTGCTGCTTCAAAACATATCTGGATGGCTATTGTGGAGACTAAATGGTTTAATGTTATTAAGGCATAATCCGATTTAATAGGGAGAGGGGAGAGATTTGTTTGGGGTGGGGACTGTGGGGCAATTAGTACATTCCTGTTATTTTCTTTGTCTGGTTCCCAAACTAACACATGCATGCTCTAGGGGTCTGGGACTTAGGGTGCACGTGCAGTAACTCTGTTCAGCACTCAGTTACAGAGTATTAAAGAGTCAGTGAAGTCAACTATATCGTCGACCATTTGATTACGAATGATCCATATTCACCCACTAAAGCATAGGCAGTTTAAGGCTTAGAATGGAGTCTGAATGGGACTGAAGTGTTTCATATAAAAATGTACTGGGAACCATTAGGTAAACTGTGTGAGCCAGGTGAGGAGTGCACAATCTAATGATAGATCTCGTTGCCATGGTAACGGACCTCTAAATGATGGTTCTAAATCACAGAAGCATTCCAACTGCTTCGTGCATGATTCTAAATCTCATAATCGTACGTTGCGGGCAGAGCTTGGGGGTTTATAAATCCCATATAACCATCTGCGGGAACTCTGTGGGGCAGTTATCATTGTAATATGATGTCATTCACGTGTACGCCATCAAGAAATGAGAGGAAGGTGAAATGTTTGGGTAAGCAAGCGGATTTGGATCTATATCACTTAAATGGCAGCCAATCGGTGTCTCTACGTGATTTAGACAACTCAGCACTAAGGTGCTTTGCGCCCTTGAGCTTCGTGCTCTAAATTGCGCAGACAACTCTTGGTCGCCATTTTACTATTACTTATGAACTGTTTTCAGTGACTGGTGGGTGTGAAGTACCCTAGTCATTGTTAGATGAATGGCTTGCATAGGTCATTTTGGTTTGTCACTGAAAATCTAGACACTTGCTAAACCATAGTCCAATGCACTTTGCGTACTCCTACATAGCACTCTTTGTGCTTCATTACTTGCTCCCCATTCCCCTGCACTAGCCGCCTCAATTCACTGTATAGGTAGAAGAAGATGTCACTCCTTATTATTATACAGAGATACTTTTTGTGGTGTTGCTCAATCTATACAATTCCCTATAATGATATTCATTTATGTATATAAATATCATTAATCCTGCAACCAGTTACCATTTATACACTACCACTGACTACTTTAGTTTAGTGCTTCCAAGTATAAATGTACATGGCCACATAATATTGTACAGAAACAACTTCAAATACTGCAAATATTGTAAGTGGGTATATGTGTCGAAGTAATACTCTTTGTGTGACTGTGCTTTTCTATCGTATAATACTACTACTACTTTAATAGCTGCATTATGAAACAGCGACTTAGATTGACATCGTCTTCTTCACAGTTTTAGTAAGTGTACATTTCAGATCTTAGACTACCTTCCAGTTGAGTTTCAAGAGCGCTTCTATGTAGCATTTTTTGCTGAATTACATTAATATTGAAGCACACATAAATTTTATCAAACTATTGACGTGAACACTGTAATTATATTGTATATACGTATGAGTGTAATAGAGAGTAGCTCCTACAAGATTGACCATGCAGTGCTTTTGTCAACAACAGCAGAGACAGTGCCTCAAGCGTTACAACGTTCACAAAACATAATTATATTTTAACCTGCTTCTAACCCACCTCTTCCCACTTAGTGAAACATGCCTTTTGTATGTTGTGTATATTCTAAACTAATGGTACCTACATTGGTGCTTGTTCATGGTACCTTGCATGCCCTCTCATTCACGTGTACTCAAGATTTTCACGTTCAGTATATGGTACACTTTCCTTGTCTTGTTGTGTAGTGTTGAGGAGAAAACGATCTAGATCATCTGCAAGTTCAGGAGACTTCCCATCTTGTCCTGCCGAGAAGAGGACAATGGACGAATACATGAAGATGAAAATGGATCTAGTGAGACAAGATATGAAGAGCTTACGAACTAAATGTGATCGAGCAATTCGCCTGCTCTATCATAATGCCACTTCCCGCATTATACGACTGTTGGAACCCCACCTGGATGAAGTGAAAAAAGCAGCCAATTTTTACCTTCAACTAGGCCTCCATGAAGATGAAGAACAAGTGAAACGAAGTGATGTTCAGTCTGCAGAATCTGTCAGCGAGCTCCTCAGCCGAATGTCAATCGAAGCTAAATGGGATAATACAAGTTTCCTGCAACAAGCTGTAGATGCAATCCCCCTAAGGCCCTTGAACGGGAAGTTGCTGAAGCCATCCTTTCACACTACAATCTTCACCTGGCCACTTACGAGAAGGCCACATTGCTGAAAGATGATATTGATAAGAGGAAGGAATCCGAGAACAAGGATGAAGGTAGACAAGTTGTCGCAGAAAGTGAACTTGCTCTACTGGAAATTACTTCATCAAAATCTCTCAGTGAGTTCACTTGTGAGGATTGTCACCATCTCCAAGTTCGTATCCTCAGCCAAACTTTTGGCATCCCCGCAGAGAAGATTAGCTGCCTCAAAGCAGTGGATATTAAGAGCACAACTGTCACCTTCCGCATTCCCAATGGGTTCACCTATGTTATAATGCAGCGCAGCACTCAGTTGGAGGCCGTTTGGATACTCCTGGATTTATATGTCATTGAGGTGGCCATCTCAGGGTTCACCTTCAAACCTACTGTGGACTGCTTCTTGATACTGTTGAGGGAAAGCAAGTCCTTCACTGCTGACCTTCTGGGAGTGACAGAGGTGAGGCTTTTAAGTGTGGAGTAGCGGCATGCACAACAATTGAGAGAAAACGTCAACATTATGTTCTAAGGCTTCTGCCCAAACATCTTCACCTTGTGTTTTCAGTACCACATATTTTACTACTTTTAAATTATTACAGTATGTTGATTATATTACCTAACACCTTCTTTCACACAGGTCCTCCCATATCAGATGTACTGTTTGATTGATCCAGACACCAAGGTAAGTAGCTGTGTGTCCTTGCTAGCAGGTATCCATGTACATATGGCCATTGCATGCACCGTATTTGTAATATGTATAATATTGTACAACTGACTGTACATGTCTCTATTTCTACGTATATATATGCTGAGGTCAATAGTCACCTGGAAAAGTGTCTTTGGCAAAATGCCCACTTTGCTGCTGTGCAGTAATCCAACATTTTAATTGGACTCACAGTAAGTAGTTGCTGTGTTCCCTGTACAGGAACCTTTATCTGGTCGTCCGCTTGGTAAAAGAAGGATTGCCCAGCAGTGGAAATCACATGGTTCGTACACAAGAATGTGCCTGTATATGTCCCTACTTACCTTTCAGTTAATTAATCTGAAATGATCTACAGTGACTCCTGCCATGTGCTGCTACTAAACTATTTTACTTGTGATTTAGCTGGAGCTGAAGCCAATCTGTAGGATGCAAGCCTAGAATCAGTGGATGAGCAGCCTCTCACTGCACCTGTAAGTTTAGTGTACAAGGATAGAACTGCAGATGGTGTACAAATGGTAGAACTGAATATAATGTGTTTCTTGATGCTTATTCATCTTCAGCTGAATGTTCTGCACAAAATAGTCATGTATTCTATGTATTCCAAAGGTGAAAGAGGAAGAGGAAACAAACTACAAGTCAGAAGACATAGTGACTGGCGGCATCGAGCTGCCCTCCTATGTCCAGAAGTTGGAGGATGAATTAAATGTTTCTGAGGATAAGAGGTGGGAGCTGGTTCATGGCAACACAGCCTTGCAGAACAAGCTGAAGGCCAGTCAAAAGGAGGTAGACCGTGTCCACCAAGAAATGACTAGCCTAGAAGAAAGACTGCTGCCAGTAATGAGAGCACAGGTGAGGAAGATGGTCGATTTCAGGCAATGTACTCTATTTTGCTGTTTGTGATCCCAACTTTCCTCACTACAGGTGGATCCACCTCCTATTCTACAACCACCTCTGACCACCCCAACGCATCCACCGCCACCTCCCCCAGAATCAGCTGTCCAGTCTGCAGTGAATGAACTAGCAGCTCAGGCACAACAGATAGAGGATCTAGAGTCTGAGAATAGTGTCCTTCGGAAGAGGCTGACTCAGCAGACTGAGAAATATGACCATGACATGGAGATGATCACTCAGGTTTGTAAATCTTTTTCAGGGTCTCTCTAAATTGTGAACCCAGAACAAAATTTAGAATACAGAAAGGAGGATCATATGTTGCGCAAAATGGCTGCAAAAGTGAATTTATGTTGCTGTGTATAGAATTTCAAACGAAACTAGGTGAAATCGACGCATTTACGATCGTATCTTGGCAGTTTGCCCAGAAATCGCTTCCAGACTTTACATCGCTTCTAGTAGTCGAATAATACACGTAACAGCAGAAATGTGTTGCTTACAGATAATTTATTTGCCAGAGGTGAACAGGCCTTCAAGCAGTGTACTAGCATCAAATCCTACAGCTGTAGCAACGGAGAGTTCTGTGTATCAAGCACTTTGCCCTCCTTCAGAGAGTGACTTACTCATTGAGGATGTCATTTGTGATCGTCTGAATGACGATCATAGGACTCTTCTCTCAGCCTTGGAAGTGACAAGCACTCGATAGTGTCAACTATGTGCACCACTTTCATTGCATCACTTTCCTGTACGTAACTGTTTGTGTTGCTACAGCTTTAGGTTTAAGGCGTCAACATTGACTCTTGTGTGTCTTGATTTCACAGTCTGTTCCTTTCCGGTGAATCATGATGACGCTAGAACGCTACTTTAGTTAAGGCTTGTTCAATTCTGGCGAATTATTTGTAAACAATACATTGTAATTGTGTTTTGCTCAATGTCCATTGCAAGAAGCGGTTTGAAATCTGGTATTGATTTCTGAGCAAGCTGTTGGGTTACGATCATGTATGCATCGATTTCACTCTGTTTCGTTCAAAATTCTGTATGTAGCAACTTCTAATTCTCCTTTGCAGCCATTGTGTGCAACTTTCGATCTGCCATTTTAAATGAAATTCCGTATCCTGTATTACGTTCCGGGTCTGCAATTTTGAGACCCCTTCTTTAGTATACTATGTTTGCTTTGCACCCACACTATTCTCCTTTCTCTTCAAACTGGTGCTGTGTCACTGTGTATTCATATTTTTATTTCTTGCACCATTTTTACATGTGGTTTTCTACACAGAGCCTGTCAACCTCAGACCCTGTTACGAACACAATGCTGCAAGCTGCATCAGTGGGAAGTCAGCCAATGGTACAGCGCCTGGTGAAGCAAATTGTGAATGTAGAAGACAAGGTAAATAGGAATAAGTTTACAGAGGTACCGTACAGTGAACTGGGATGAGGATATGAGTTCAATTGGGAAGGGAGGATGAGGATTGAAAGTGTAAGTAGGAGGTAGAAACAAGAAGTGCAAATAGGATTTAATGAGATGTTAAGTGCCAATGCGATGAGTATTTTGGAAGGCTGAATAATGCTGGAGGTAAAAGCTATGACCTGGGTTTAACCGTGCTGTTCTTCACCAAGAAGTAGAGTGCTGTGTTTTGTCTTTGCTGTACAGGGTGGCAGAACCCCTCTGTTAATAGCAGCAGAAAAAGGGCACATTGATTTGGTCAGAAAGCTAGCTGGACAATATGATGGAGATATCTTCCACAAAATGAAGGTACATATATGGAAAGGATTGCTATGATATGGTAGAGGTTCATTGCCACGTCGTATCTTCTTCAAATGGAGATTGTTGAGCAAATTTATGTGGCACAAATAAATGACAACAGGATGTTTTGGCCCAGAAGGCCTTCAGAATCTTGGATCAGCTGTTACACGCAACTTTTTTCAGCTGTTACACACACACTGTGTAACAGCTGAAGAAGGCCTTCTGAGCTGGAATGTCTGTTGTCAATTATTTGTGCCACGTAAATTTGCTCAACAATTCCCATTTGAAGAAGGATTACTATGTAACCATGCGCATTTGACACATGATCATGCTGTTACAGTTACACCTACCTCCCGGCCCTCCCAAACTCCTCCAGAACTCCCGGAATACCCTCCATTTGGCAGCCTACAGAGGCCACCTACCTGTCCTGCAGTACCTCTGTTCCATGTTTGGAGACAGAGTGCTTGACAGGGATGAAAATGGTGAGACTTGCCTGGACATTGCTCGCAGGCTGGGACGAAATGACATTACAGAATTCCTCACAGAGAACTACCCACAACTGGAAGGGAAGGTAGGGTTGGGGAAGAGGTGCATGTGTACATATTGGGTAAGCTAGAAGTACCATACTGTATTCGTTCTAATTTTCGGGATGTATTTTATGGGATCGCATCTTGCCTGAGGTATTTTTACAAATGTTTTCTTGCAAAGCCTTTGTATCTCCCTAATGTCTAACGGTAGTAGGAGGATTTTCATGTTTTGCTTTATGCCAATAATATACAGCTAAATTCATGAAAATGCCGAACCAAGAGATGTGCATGCATGCGTACTAATTTTCTCAGTTCTTAAATTTGAAAATTAATGCTCCTTCGTGACACCCTTATGCAAAGCCATTGCATTACTACTTACGTAAGCCTGAAAATTTCACAGCTAACCCCACTTGTCTACCAGGTGTATGCTATCTAACAACTGGAAGGATCACTCGTCAATGAAAGATTTATGTTGGCAGTGTCATTGTATCTAAACATGGCTAATTATAGCCAGTATTCATAGTATACCTTCATAATAATATTGTCATATTTCTCTGCCTCCAGTTCATATAACAGTTTAAATGCTCCCATCTATCACTGACAAATGCCTTCTCAAAATGTATGGGCTCAAGATCATCCAATTCTTTGCAATAGCTAATTAATCTAATTGTATTGCTACTGTACTACAACACACATATCTAGACATTTGTATGTTCATCTTTCTGTTTTGCAACTTCTATCGATTGAATATCATGCAAGGTATGTAGTTGCTGGAAATGCTGACGTTGTATCCCTAGAACTAGGAGGTGTGTTAGTTACGTGTAGTGCATCTATTTCTGTGCTCACAGATTCATGCAGACAGGGATTCTCAGCTGACATTAAAGAGGTACTGTACACTGTATATAAGTGTAAAATTAACTGCTGTATGGGACATTGTACTTAGTCCTCATGCTGCTGTATATGGCATGGATTGTAGAATACCATACAAGTGCTTATTGCTGTCAGTCACATGCATCTTCCCCTATTCTGCCTGTGTTGTACTGTAAATTAATCTCGGTAATTCGTCAATCATGTCTATCCTACTCTGTCGGACTCGCAGATACCACTGGAGGCTAAAAGACTCAGGCATGGGTAGTGATGTAGCCCTCCCTCCATCATACTCCATGGAGCAAGCACAAGATAGTGTTCAGATAGTGGGTGAGGTGGAGTTTAGCAGTGACTCCAAGTCCAAACAGTTGAAGGCAGTCAGTGGCACAGAGTGGATGTACCGGAGAGGGGCCCTGGAGAGAGGCAGACAGGTGTGTGTGTTTGTGTGTGTGTGTGTGTGTGTGTGTGTGTCTGTGTGTCTCTGTGTGTATGTGTGTGTGTGTGTGTGTGTGTGTGTGTGTGTGTGTGTGTGTGTGTGTGTGTGTGTGTGTGTGTGTGTGTGTGTGTGTGTGTGTGTGTGTGTGTTGAGTGTGCATGTGTTGTGGTTGCTTCGGCAAGTACATTTATTTAATGGATTGGACTTTTTATACTGAAATGTGGTAGGAGTGGATCTTCATCTGTCACTTTTACACTTGCCTTTGGTATAGGTTGCAGCCACTGATCTCTGTGTGCGTCCATTTACCCACTTCCACCGTTGGCAGGCAGACAATGTTCAGGAGGAGGATGAGGAGTCCTGTGAAAAATGGCTCCTACACCAGTCTCCAGAGATGACCACTGTGAGGGAGACAGAGGAGTACAGACCAGGAAGGGTCAGATACAGATATATCACTAGAAAGGTGCCTACAGAGGTACAAGGTGAAGAGGTGTGTGTGCTTGTGTTCTTATGCATTACTGTAGTACAAGTATGGTATTTTGCATGTAATACAGTATGGATGCATGCACACACATGGTCATCTGGCTTACTTGTTTTGTTGCGAAGCATTGAGTAGCAACAATATAGCTATGATCCAGCGAAGGAACTGGCCAAACTTTCTCAGGGTCTGGTACAACGACACAGGGAAAAGAGTAACGGGTCAAAGGAAAGAAGACATTTGTATAATTTTTTTTATTCAGAATTAGCGTGTGACAAAGTGTGCTGGGAAGATGTGAAATAGGGGAGTAGGTAGGAGGGGGGGCTGCTATGTTCCATGCATAGTGACATGGTATAGAGGGAGTAAGTTTGTGTAAGGGTACAGTTGAGGAGCTGACAAAGGATTTTTGTAAGCAGGGGCTAAGGACGTAAGTATGGAGGTGCCCGTTGTCCCTGTTCTTAATTAATGTCATCTTGGACAGAGAAAGTGAAGGACACATTTATTGCAATAACTGCAAATGCCTGCTGTCTTTGCTATTGAGGTTACAACGTTTTTGTTCTTCTTGCTCGTCATTAATGCAATGAAGTTCCAGTGATGGACAATATATACCTCTTTGAGACCTTGCTTATCCACTGCATGGTTTTTCAATAACATTTTATGGCTCTAATATTAATGGGTAAATCTCAACAGTCTGGATCCTTGCATGTGCAACCCACTTATACAATATGGATTCAGGGTTATCAATTTTGCATACACATCCTTGGGTTTCGCTGTTAGCTTGTACATCAGATAACCTACTGTATAACTGCATAATATCATCACCTATTCAGATGAGCTGAAACTAGAGCATTGCTTGATTGACATACATATAAAACATGCTTGCAGCAATACTAGCTACTGACTGCAGTTTTGACACAGTGTGCAAAATTGTATGTCAAAACATTCCTGTGAACAATGATACACAATTAAGGCCTTTGTCTGCTGTTCTACAGCAGAAATAAAAGCTGAGTTAAAAGCAGATGCGCAGAAACTATGCTTGCTGTTTTATCTCCACAATGTATGTTGCCATTGTAAGAAGAACAAATTTTGGGACATATTCATGCTCTCCTCTCCCCACTTCACATTTTTAATCAGTTTAGGTTGCCATAGAGACGTTGAGCAGAACTTTGTACTGACCTTTTTTGTGCTGCTGTGAACAGATTGCTAGCAAGCGATCTGTTCTACAACGTCTTGCTGCAGGGTTTACTGAACCCTTGGCATTCTCCAATAGCCTACAGCCAAGTAGAGAACGGTGAAAGATCTACCTTTTTTGCCAAATTTCGCCAGCCAACCTCTTGCGTACCGGTACAGTTTGCCATCAAACAATCACAAGGACATGGCATAGAGCGTCACAGGGGATGGGGAGCACATGAACGAGGCCATATTTAGGGCTTGCCCAAGACAGGATTTGCAGTTACTACCTATAATTTATATTGCATTTTTGTAGGTATATCAGTTGTAGCTGAACAAAATGATGAGTATTACTGTAAATAATCTAAAATAATAACTATCTAAAGTACGCAAACTTCCAGTGGTCTTGCCTCGACCCGCTCTAAAAATCAATTAATTGGCTGTCTCAAAAGTTTGGGAAAACCTTTATTTTTGGCAAAGGTAAGGTTATATCGCGTTAATTTCGCCCCCATGCTTAATTAATCAAAACGAACGCTTCTCCAATACTGGGATTCCACACCTCCTTGTAGACATGATATCCGCAAATAACACACGATACTGTGACAAAGAAAACGCCAGTGACGGCCATTTTCTGTACAGAGCCTTCCTAAAAATGGCAGCAGAGAACGCTCCAGTTTCGCGAGAAGGCTCTAATTTTCGCAAGAAGACAGCAAAGAAGATCGTAATGCCTCCTTAATTTCAAAAGGTTAGATTTGAAATGCAGATAAAGTATACGAATTTTTAGAATATTTACGGCATGCAAAATGTTTGGAATGTGCTTGAATGCTTTGCTGGATGATATCTGCAGCAAACAAAGTTGTTTGAATTACTGTAATCTCTTTCTTTCCTTCAGGCTATTAGCGATACAGACGATAAGACCCCTGTTGAAAGCTTGGATGGCAGGGTAGAAGAACAGCGCAAAATGATCTCGCTCCCTGCAAAGGCAATGAAGAACAAATCTAAACTCATTGAAAAAGGTACTCCAGATGTATACCAACTTCCAATGACATGCATTCTGGATGACAAGAAAAATGGTGTGGCAAAATATATTATTGGCAGATCACCAGCAGCATATTTACGCCCACATGAGTATGTTGTGATGTTGGTTGGTGAGACTGGAGCAGGTAAAACCACACTGATTAATGGAATAGTAAATTATATCTTTGGAGTTGAATGGAAAGACACATTTCGCTTCAAACTCATAAATGAGAGGGTAGAGAGTCAGTCTCATAGCAAGACTGAAGTCATCACTGTATATACAGTCTACAGACAGGATGGCTCTCCTTTCCACCACACACTGACTATCATTGACACACCTGGATTTGGAGATGTGGAAGACCTGCATAGGGATAAATTGCTTTCTGGCCAAATACGCAATGTTTTCGCAAAGGGTGGTGTGAAAGGCATTGACAGTATTCATGCTATATGCATTGTTACTCACGCATCTATAGTTCGGCTAACCCCCACTCAATAGTACATCTATGATTCCATCTTGTCTATTTTTGGTAAAAACATTACAAGCAATATCTTCCTCGTGACCACATTCGCTGATAGTAACAGACCACGAGTTCTGGATGCTGTAAGAGAAGCACAAGTTTCCTTTTGCTTTGACTTCCACTTCAACAGCTCTGCGCTGTTTCCAAAGCAGCAAAATGTACGATCTGCTGGTGACTTTGAGAGAGACCTTGATCAGATGCACTGGAAGCAAGACTTTATTAGTTTTGCAAAGCTCTTCAGACAGCTTGTAACAATGCAAGCTAAAAGTTTAACACTGACAAGTGAGATGTTGGATGAGCGTCGGCAGTTGGAATCTGTCAGTCAAGGCTTGCTGGTTCAAATTGAATTCATGGTTGGAAATATTGATGAGCTGACACAAGAGAGAGCTGTGATGGAAGAGAACAAGGCTAAAATTGCAGCTAATGAAAGTTTTTTGTACACAGTGAGTACACAGAAGATCACCAAACGCAATATCGCTGGCGCTGGGAGGTATGTCACCAATTGCTTAACATGCAACTTTGCATGCCATGATAACTGCAGCTACGCAGACAATGCTGACAAAATCAAATGCAGTTCAATGAGAAATGGCTCGTGCACAGTATGCCCAAAGGCATGTCAATGGGATGCGCATGTAAACAGCCCATGGTGGTTTGATGCCACTGAAAAGGAAGAGGAGCGAGCCTACCATGAGCTGAAGCAGCGCTATGATCATGAAGCATATGCTAATATGTCCAGGGTGCAGGTAATGGTAGCCAACATTGAAGCAGAGATTGTTCACATATATGAAACGACCAGATGCATGATTGATAGAGCACAAAGGATCCTTCAGCGTCTTGATCAAATAGCCCTCAGACCCAATTCACTTTCTGTGGTGGAGTATATTGACCTCCTTATCCAATCTGAGCAAGATCAAGCAAAGAAAGGGTTTTTGAAACGAATCAAGTATCTCAGAGAAATCCGTGAACAAACCATGCTCATGAAACATGTGCAAGATAAGGCTAAATGGCATACAGAAGCAGAGGGAAATGTCTCTAGAATGCCTAACCCTAAGGTCAACTTCACATTCGCAAATATTTGGTCCCGAGCAGTATCTTGATTCTTTTGACTGCTCAACAGAGATGTAGTCAGCATGTTGCATTTTCACCAACTATTTTACTTGTAGCAACCCATGCATCATATTTTCTCATGCAAGTAATTTTATGACATCTGTGTAAGTACATTCTCTATCTATACACATCAAGATTATAGCTGTCACCCAATCATTTGGTGTGCAAATAATTATAATTATTTTTCACTTACACGCATTTGCCTGAGTTGCATCAACATAATAATTATAGTCATTATGTGTGTTGTGGCATTGCACACATTCAATGATCATGATCGATCAGATTCTATAATTATAATGTACTAGATCTTAGATTGATATAGAAAAACAATGATTATTGTGAACAATAATTATTATTACTATTATAATTGTAACCAGCAAGTATTTCGAATTAAAGAACTTGAGCATGGGCACCAGGGTGCCACTGAACTTGAACTATAATACTTGTTGGCGATTGATGCAATCATGCCATGAGTCAGGAGTCATAATTATAAATATTATTGCATGGGTAGGCAGCATTGGTAATGATTGAGGCAAGCAAAGACTTAGTGCAGCCCCTCTCTTTTGGGTGGTGCAAAGCATAAATTCATGGTACATCGCATTGGCACTGGCAGATAGTACGTCCATCGGTACATCACAGATCTAGAAGTCATTGGGGGAGGGCCCATGCAACTGCTTGCACATGACTAAGGTAAGGATGAAAGAACATTAGTGAAATGTAGTGGGCATGATGGTTGCAAGCGGGCCTGCACCGATAGAGTGCATGGTTAATCGTAATGGCATGCAACAGGAGGAGATGTA